>JAURVB010009260.1:0-35558 GCA_033002965.1 Piper betle
CATCGTCGGCAATCGGTGGCGGTTAGGGTTCCGTCGCGCGTCTCGGAGCTCGAATTCGGCGCTCCTCGGCGTCCGACGTTCGATCGAGTCCAACTGGGTGAGCTCCGCGGAAGATCCGATGAATTCCAACGAATTTCAGAAATTCCGATTTCCGGCGGTTTTCCGCGCTACTGGCGGTTTTCCGGTGGCTTCTGGTGGTTTTCCGGCGACAATCGCCGGCAGCGTCTACTAGCCGGAAAGTGGTCGTGTTGGGTACCCTTGGAACCGGCTCGGCGAGCCCGACTCATCTATGGGGTCGACGCGGCCAATGGAGGCGGCAGCTCGCCGAAAAAAGGCTAATATGGAGCGGCGGCGATGGGTCGCTAGATCCGGCCGGCCAGGCCGGCGATGGCCTCCGCTCCGGTCGGGAAAGGCGGCTGAGGGGTCGAGGGTGCCGAGGCAACTGCTGGATCGCTGCGGCGACGGTGCCCAGCGGTGCGATTGGCGACGGAAGCACAACGCAAAGGCGCGGCTTCCTCGCGTCGCGGCGGCCAGCTCGTGGCCGGGCCTGGTCGAGGCGGCAGGGCGACGTCGTGGCCGGGCTGGGCGGCGTCGATCGGCGGCCAAGCGGCGTCGGCCATGGCCGCGGTGGCGCTCGAACAGGGGCGGCGCGGCGGCTAGGGTTTGGGCGTGGGGGAGAAAAGGTCAAGGGTGGAGAAGAATTGGTTGGGTGGCAAACTTGTAATTAAGACTTGACTCGTATCCGGCTCGAGTCAAGTATAATAACTAAGTCCTATTAAATCCTAAAAAAAATTCATAAAAATCGGGAAAAATCCTGTAAAATCAAACAACACCAAAAAAATCATAATGATATGCTCTAGAACTATCAACCCACCCAAAATGCCCGTAACGCGTCCTAACGCGGTAAACAGCCTAAAACTAATTCTACGATCCATTATATATCATAATTAAAAAAATGAACTGCATACTCTCATATATTCTGATAACTCATTCTTTTCTGCTGTGTTCATGACGTTATCATCATATACTTGGGTACACATGACCCTCATGGCTCATACACGAGACCGGCATCGGCTCAGTACATGTGTTCTGAAACTGACTCGACTCGAAAATAACGGTTGAACCGACCAGTTCTGAATATAAAACCCTGACTCGAATCGTGGGTTTTATAGTTACGCCATGGTTGCAATAAACGGGGAGTTGGGCATGATAAGTACACTTGCCCTGCAATTGTAACACATCGGTAATGTTGCCTAGCACAACCCTTGTTTTGATCTTTGTTGCGTATAATTTATGTGATTATTTTCTATATTTTGTTTTTAAATATGTAGGCAGAAAAATGTTCCATCAGAAAGTGAGGTTGTGGAGTTTATTCAGGGGCTTCGGTGCAGTGATGGCTAATCTCAAAGCAATGATATAGAACGACTATGATAGCTCCAAATCTGGAAGGTCTGTATAATCTTAGTGATTTGTAACTTGTTTCCATGAATTGTTATTGGCTTTTATCAGACATGACAAATTTGTAACTTGTAAGTTTGTACTTGTATTCATCATGTGGAAGAAAGTTAAATGAGATGACTCTCATATGTTTTGTTTCTGATGTGTTTTCGAATTCATCAACATAATTTAAACATTTTTTTAATTTATAGGTGATCGCAAAATTAATTTTACAACCGTTTACTGAGTTATGACACATTATTTCGGAGTATTGACTCGAGTCGGGGGTGGTTGGGTGGGCGGGTGGTCAGGCAAGTCGGTCGGTCGCAGGCAGGCGGGGGGGGGCGCTGGATCTAAATCCAGCGGCCCACATTTTATGCGCTGCCAAAAAGGGGCAGGGCATGGCAGACGCACCACTACACACACACACACACACACACATATATATATATATATATACACACACACACACACACCAAATTGCTACTATGCACTACCAGTTTTTGGTAGCGCATGCAGCGTGGGCTGCTAGATTTTGATCCAACAGCCCACACGCCCCCCTGTCCACACCGACCCCCCCTCCCTCCCGCCGTCCCGCCACATGCATCCTGCCTGCCCACCGACGACTATAAAACACGGCTCCCCCCCATCCATCGGACGCACACAACCGCCTTCCCCCTGGACACCCCATGCCACCCACCCCCCCACAGCCCCCCACTCGCCCTGCCAATTCCCCGCCCCCGCAGACTCCCCCTCTTTCCTCCCGCCCCCTGCCCCCTGGCAGCCACCTTTCGTCGCCCCCCTCCCCCCGGCCGGCCCTCCCCCCTGCCATTGTCACGAGCAGTGGCAGGGGTGGTGGTGGCATGGCACGACGGCTGGTGGCAAGCAGGGAGGCCGCGGCGGCGGGTGGTGGCGAGGGGTGCCACAATGGAGGGTGCGGGGGTGGTCGTGGCAGGGGGTGTCGGTTGTGCTAGGGGGTTGGTCGTGGCAAGGGGGTGTCGGTCGTGGTGGGGGCCCACACTGCATGCGCTGCCAGAAAGGGGCAGCGCATAGCAGTACCCCTATATATATATATATATATATATATATATATATAAGATATATTCATGGCAGGTATGATTTTCTTTGCTTTTGCTTCAGGGTGCGAGGAGATAGTGTATAACTTATTAAACTAGTACTTCTCATAAACGGGTTTCCGCCATTTCCTCTACCACGCACAAGCTAGCTTAGCTCCAAAGTCAGCCGACTTTCGTTGTTATTGGTCTGCTTGCAAACAAAATGTTTCAAGTTGCAATTCGACGCAAATTCGGTTCTTCCAAGTTTTTCATTATATAAGTCTACTCGTTTAACTGTCGTTTTAATTTTAATACGCAAGTAGAATAAAATTTGCCCTCTCGGTTGGTCAGTTTTATTATATCATCTGCCACTCTTCAATGCAGAAATTAGAGACCAAATGTTGACAGCTGTGAAGGGCTTCTCGTCATCCGGGCAAAATGGTTTATTTACAAATTCCTGTTTTACGCATTGCCAATCAGAGCGGCAGGACACCTAGTTTGCGGCGCATTCTCCCCTCATTAAGATCAAGGTATTCTCAAACTGCTAAAAAAAATGGTTTTTCTCGGCCATGTGCCATACCCATGGCATGCATGGAACGGATGGACACACATGGGGTGCACGCAATTCATGATCGGGAATGGGTGCGTTCCCATGTGTGTCCATGGCGAGCGCATGCAATACCAACTCGATTTTCTCTGTACTTTATAATTTATAAAGTATACTTTTCCTTTCCATTCAATTTTTTTACTGAAAAAAAATGCCTAAATTTAATTCTACATTTTGAGATAAATATATGTTATTTTTTCCTCTTTTCTTCCACACATGTTTGTATATAAAGCCAATTATCTTCGTCTCAACTCTTACGTGAGATATATCTTGAAAGGCTTCATAATTAGTTCTAATTTTTTGACGAAAACAATCTGCATTGATGTTCAGGGAATTGCCCAATCATAGGAGATTGGTATTTTGAATGAATAGTATTAAATTTATCCCACATTATGTTTGAAGGTGGCCAGTAATTAATAACTTGTATATAAGTTAATAGGAAAACTTTATTCCTTAAGGAAAAAATTTTAAAAACACATGTTATCATCAACAAGCCTAATGGCGTCTCTATGGGCGTCTACGGCAGGCGTAAGTCCTGCTCTTCTTTAAGATAGGTCCTGTTCTTTCTTAAGATAGCTTTTAGATTAAGAGAGACTCATAATCCCTATTACAAATCCATTTTAAGGGCCCAATAGGCCCAACAAAAAAGAAAAGTTAATAAATTGTCCCTAACCTTGTGACAAGACTTGTAGACAAGGAGACCTAAAAAAGACAAATTAATGAGCCAATGAGACAAATGGGAGGCAGTGATTACATTTTGGAATGAAAAACATGAGCGAGGCCGAATACATTTTCAGAGTGAAGATCTTTCCAGATTGCTCAAAATGACTTCTTGGTTTTTGTCAAGAAGGATACATTCATAAAATACATGAGGTTTTCGTACCAATGAGGCTAAACCTGTTGACACACCTCTAGAAAGAATCATGGCCTATAGTATTGATCAATGCCCTAATACGGCTGAAGAAAAAGAGGAAATGTCTATGATTCCATACACTAATGCAATTGGTCGCTTGATGTATGCAATGTTGTGTACACGTTCGGACATTTTCCAAGCTGTAGGTATTGTCAGTCGCTTTCAAACTAATCCTGGATTGACACATTTGAAAGTTGTCAAGAGAATATTCAGAAACTTGCGACGTTAAGATCCATTTGAAAAATAGAGTAGTAAGAAGCAGAATTGTGTAGCCCTTTCCACAATGGAATCTTAATATATTGCATGTATTGGGCCCTTTGGGCCCCTACCCAAGCTCCGAAACCACTGTTGGACCCTTCGGGCCCCCAAAAAGACATTAAACAACCAAAGGAAGCTCGCAATATGTGTCACAGGCCTCTCTTAATCCAAAAGTTAACTTACGAAATAAGGTTTTCCCATTAGCCTATATACAAATCATCAACAGCCTCTACGACCGATATGGGATAAACCCAATAACTCCCCTTTACACATCAGGCGTGGCCCAAAACCATCACCGTCTGACACACTCCCCTTAAATCAGACTGCATCCACCCACCCACCTGACAAACTCCTCTTCAAATCATCAGGTGGAACTCATGAAAAAAATAACAATAATCGGCATAGGCAAACTCGGCTCGAACTTGGCTCTGATACCACTTGTTGGGACCTCACTCAAGTTCCAAAATTACTGTTAGATCGGGCCCCCAAAAAGAACATTAAACCAAAGGAAACTCGTAATAAGTGTCACAGATCTCTTTTAATCCAAAAGTTAACTTAAAGAATAAAGTTTTTCTATTAGCGTATATACAAGTCACCAATAACCTCTACGACCGATGTAGGAGAAACCCAACAGCATGTTTTGCTGAAGTTCAAGAAGTTGTATGGCTTACGCAGTTTTTAGTTGATCTTAACATTGTTCATAAGGCAAGCCAGCAGGTAGAAATTTTCACCGATAGCATGTCTGCCCTTGCCTATGCAAAAGATCCTAACTACAATGGTCGCTCTGAACATACTGATATTTGATATCATTATACTAGGGACATGGTTGCTTGCCAATTAGAACATATCTCTACGGATCAGCGATCCAATGACTAAAACATTACCCGAGACAAATTTGTTGCGCATACACGTAGTATGAGATTATGCAATTTCTGAGTGATGTTTTGTAATTTTCTCTTAATGTACAAATTTATGCTAATATATATTTTTGCATTTGTTATATACTAAGTGCAATATCGGCTTATAGATATACATAATTATAATGCATGATGTATTTCATATCTTGTAAAATGACAATACAGGCTTGATCTCTCTCTCACACGATGACTGCCTTGACGCTAGGGGAGAGGGCAGGATGAGACTTACACGAGAAAATGTGTAGTCACCTTGACTTGTCACCGAGATGAGGTTATTTATTAACCGAATATGGAATGTCCCATAGCCTTGTTGCCTGTGAGCCTGATATGAGACAAAATTAGATAGTTTGACAGTAGTCACCTGATTTACTTCAAATCATTTGCGCTTATAGGAACTAGTTAATTTATGTCTCAAATTAGGAGCTTTAGCTAGAGCGACTAAGCGACTAAGCGAGATCTGTACGGTGATTTAAATTCCGTAGCGTGTTTAATATACGACACGTGCTTGTTCGACCATTACACCAAGTGAATAAGGTTGAATCCCTGTCACCTTATTGTGTGAGCAAACCAGCTGTAGGTGGCCCTGGTGCCCTGATGACCTTGGAGGCTGTATTGTGAAACTAAGACTGGATGTTGCTACTTTTGGAAGATATGCCTATTCCGTCTTTTCGGAACATTTCCAGGAAAGTAGTCTTGTTAAGGTGGATTAATATGAGACTCGGTAAAGCTTACAAAGATCAAATTTATCAAGTACACAACGTCTAATTTTGCTTGGTGGTTTCAATAATTGCTATGTGGGAGTATGCGAAACTGATGATTAGGCCCTTGTGCACTTGGCTGAGAGTTAGAGCATGCTTCCGAGTATTAATACTCACGAGGCATTAGAAAGTGATCACTCATATTATTTGATAAAACTGTGAAGCTTCGGGCAGGTGAGAGTTCTTTTTGAAGGTACATTCAAGATGAGCCATGTGTCAGGAAGCTTAATATGGTTCACCCTGATCGAGCTCCATAAAGTCGCGCCCTTGATTCATTGTATATTGTTTTGAAGCATAATTTTGATGAAAAGCACCCACTCCGTCGAGTGGGAGATGTTGGATAAAACGACCTCATTAAATAATTGAAGGAGATCAAATTAGAAGTAGGCGAGCGGCAGAGAGGGACGACGCCGCATTTGGAGACAATCGGAGAGAAGGAGAGGGAGAACCCAAGCAGGGCTCGGGACGTAAGCTCAGGATTGGGAGAAGGGGGTAAGTGATTATCCTACGTTAAAGGGGGTAAGTGAAAGTAAACTCTCTCCTAATTGAAATTTCAAGTTAAATAAATCAAATCCCGTTAGAGGAAGAGTCAAATTTGAATAAGAGTTGAGTTGAACATTACCATATTTGAACTCAACTCAAGCTTAATGAGGCAAGTTTAAGTTTGAGTTCAAGCTATTATAATTCGAGCTTCAAGTCAAGTTAAATTGAGTTGAAAAATATATATTCACCAGCTAATTTGCTTGATTAGGAGCCCTATTTTCCATCCCATTATCTTTATCATAGCTTTTTTTTACCGTCACTACTCAATACCCTCTAAATAAAAAGACATCGGAAAATTAGGCAAAAAATGCATATATTCAAGACATCAAAATCCCCATAAATATTTTATCAAAAAAGAAATTTTTTACAGGTGACTATCTATGAGAAATTTAATTTGTTATTATTATACTATATTAAAAAAATAATTTTTGCCCATCACATATTTTTATTATTATGTGTCTTTTATTGATTTACTTAAACTTGTCTATATAAACTTTCCTAATAAAAAACTTATTAAAAAAGTCTATATATGTTTTATTATTTTATAATTTTAATGAAGAAAGTTTATATGTACACCTCTTATATTATTTTAAAGGTTCAACCTTGCTTATTTGAAAATAATAATCCTTAAATTTCACCGGTGAGTCGGTCTTTCCACCGCTGCTCCACCTTCGCCTACCCCAGATATTTGAAGCCAGCCATTTTTTTTAATGCAAAGGGTGAGATCAAGCTGTCAAACAAAGCATGGCAGAGGTTGTACCTCGATGGTAAAGAAAACTTTTTACAATCGATTTTTGACACAAAATTTATTTAGAAATGATCTGGTTAATGAGTTAGAGTGGAAGGCGTCTAAAAATTTTACTACAGCAAATCCTCTCCCATACTCCACACGTGGAAATGGTAATTTTCGTCGGGGAAAAGAGTGGCACGCTGTGGTGGCAGTGGCACTCAAATAGCAGCAGCACAAAAAAAATAAGGAAGTGATTAATATGGTTGGCCATTCGGGGTAAGGTTGATTATATATCATCCCAATTTTAAAAAGGGAAAATAATATTTCTTTACATTAAATACGCACGCGTAATTGGAAGTCGAAGTACTCGCTTGGAAAAGAAAAAGTCCAAAGACTCCCAAGTCCAAACTCCAACCCCTACCCCACCGACGCTCCTCTACTTCTTCGCCCTTTCCGATCACCTAACCCTCCCTCCTCTACCTTCTTTCTCTGATCCATCCCATCCCTCTGCCCACCGTTGGAATTTCGCCTCTTCCTTTCTTTTTCTAAGGGATCTCCTTCGAGCCATCTCTTCACTTTCTCCATCTTCCTACTCACTAACATGGACGATTCTTCCGGTGCCTCTTCTTTTCCCTCTTGTCTTTTCTACTTTTTTTATTTTTCTTTCAGCTTTTCCTTCTCATGCCTGGCTTACGTGATTGTTCCACTTGCAAGCGATCTACCGCTTCATTGGGTTCACCCTCTTCTTTCTCACATGCAATTCAGCACAATTTACTCCTTTTTATTTTTGTTTATGCAATACTCTAAATTATGGCAATGCATGCTTATGTTCCTGATTGTTTTGCACAGATCCTCGTACGTATGTGAAGTGGACTGTTTGTTTATTTATTTATTTCATTTCAATTTGCCGATTGCTTTTTATTGTTACAGTATTGGAATCAAAAAGGGATGGGACCATTTCTGTAGCATCTTCATTCTCTGGGCACCAAGAAGGTATACATTTTATTTTGTCGCATAACAGGGAAATATTGAAGTCATTTTCTGCGTCGATTCAGTATTTAGGCTTATATCTTTTGAACTACAAAATTAAGTTTTAATTACTCCTTATGCTGCCAGAAAGGTTTGATTCTATGATTATCTCCTCCACTACAGCTGTTCAGGATCGGGATCATAAATTTTTGTCTAAAGCTGTTGAAGAAGCATACAAGGGGGTTGATTCCGGGCATGGTGGCCCATTTGGTGCCGTTGTGGTTCAGAATGATGAAATTATTGTTAGTTGCCACAATATGGTATTAGCTGGCACGGATCCCACCGCTCATGCTGAGGTTACCGCAATTAGAGAGGTCTGATATCGAAGACCCTATTTCACTTTTTTTTACCTTTTTAGTTTTTACAGATTGAAATTAGAATTCCAATTTCCTACCTTATGCGCACATGCATAGTATATGGGTTATACAACACTGACATTATTGGGAGCTTCATACTCTTCCTTTTTGATTTGGTTGTCACCTTGCTCCATTTGATCTATTTTAAACAATTGTTCTAATTTGGTACTTGTGGTGGTTGTTGCTTGTTGATATTTTGTGGTGGTTGTGGTGGTTGTTTATTGATTATGGATAGAGTGCAAAAGTATAGCCAATTTGTATTTTCACTTGTCTGGCTCATTTAAAATGCCTTACAAGATCTAGTCAACATGTTCGCTTATTAGTTGTAAAATAATGTTTGGAATCTTTATCTTTGCTGTTGATCTCAATTTTACTTTTTCGGCTTGATAGGTTTCTTTCTATCAGTTAGAACAAGGTTTCAATTTATGCTTCTTGTCATACTACTAGTATCTTGCTCCATATCCTTTTGGGTTAGTTGACCTGTTACTAATGCCAACTCGTGTTTCACCATTATTAATAGCTAATTCAGCATGTTTGTGCATGTGGTGTACTTTTTCCTTGAGAAAAAAATGGTATTCTTTTGTTATATTAGTGTGTATTGTTTTTCGTTATCTTCAGGCATGCAAAAAGCTCAATAGGATTGAACTCTCTGATTGTGAAATGTATGCCTCCTGCGAACCATGCCCCATGTGCTTTGGGGCAATTCATCTTTCTAGAATAAAGGTAGTGGCCCGTCCTATCCCATGTTTTCTTTTTGCTTCGAAGTGTCTCGAGGATGTTACCCTTGTTTCCGATATTTGTTTACAGAGGTTGGTGTATGGTGCTAAGGCGGAAGCAGCAATAGCAATTGGCTTTGATGATTTTATCGCAGACGCCTTGAGGGGAACTGCTTACTATCAGAAGGCCCATTTAGAGATCAGAAGAGCTGATGGAAATGGAGCAATTATAGCTGAACAAGTTTTTGAGAAAACAAAGGAGAAATTCCAAATGTATTGAGGTTTTCAACTAACTCCAACCACCTAGTGTTTTCATCTTGTTGTTTTGCACGTCTTTCGGTGGAATTCTTTGACTGCATTTTTCGTGATTTCATTGTTGCCATACATTGTCTCAAATATGATTAATTGCGATTCATGTATTTGATATCGATTCCTTTTATTTTTACTCTCTTTTGAATGTTGAGTAGGTGTGTACCGTGGTCGTTAATTATTTTTTGAGGGGTTAACTTATATACAAACTAATGGGCGCCTGCTACACTTTTGCGCTCTGCGCACTTAACGTAAGCAACAAACTAATGGGGGCTTACAGTTTTGCGCTCTGCGCACTGCGAGATCTTCCCCTGGATCATAGATTATTGATTAATAGCCATTTTAGGGTCCTCTCCTAATTTTCTCTTAGAAACTGCCTAATTCATACCTTCAAATGTGACATTACTAGGTAAGATTTTGGTGCGTTGGGTGCGCACAATACGAGGGGCGCCGCAGGCACCGTTAGTTCCTTATGTACAACCCACTCGCACCATTCCAAAGAATTTTCAGTACGCCTTTTAACTGTATTTCTAGACGCGTTGTGTCGGGTTGTTTGAAGGTTCGGAAGTGGCTAACTTTATTTTCAGAAGAGTTGTATTAAACTTGGCTACGGCATTGGGAAGTAGGCTGGACAAAAGTCTTTCTTTTCGCCCACATTCAACACCACCACTCCACGCAACTACCTGGCCAAAACATTTTTTAGTAGGCCAACCAAAAGTCTTTCCTTGCACCCAGATTCAACACCACCACCACTCCATGCAACTACCTAGCCAAACTTTTTTATCCTGCTCAACCGCGCCACACCCTACCACACATTCATCAATATGAATTAGATCTCCCCCTCACATTAAACAAGGCTTCAAAGGTTGCTTATGTGGTTGTCAGCTCTAACTTGCTTATTTTCCAAAATCGCTTATTCTTACTATCATTTGAAAGTATAAAGGGCATATGAAAGATAAAATTTATTGCCCCCCTCCTACTCATGAATTTTATTTTTAATACATATAAATATTATTTTGTAGGATCTATTAAAAATAGTTTAAATTAAGTGTGTTACTTATATAAGCTAGGGGTTAGGCATCTTACTTTTTCTCTTTAATTTACTAATCCTAGTATAGTAATATTACCCTAAACCGGTTACCCAGTATGAGTATCAATGGAGCATGTCGATATACCTTATCAACACAATCAATCCACGATCGAGATGCGAGGTTGCCACAAGCAAAAAAGAGTACCCATTTCCTCTCCTCTTCCTCGATTGGCACACATCTTCTTCCCGGCAGGCGGCAAACAGTTGGCAGGGGAGAGGAGGCCGTAGGTCGAATGGCGACTCCAATCCCTTCCGGTGGTCCTCTCACCACCTCCCACCACCCCACCCGACCCCACTCCTCTTAACTCCTTCCTCTTCCACGCTCTGATACTATTTAACAAGAAGTTAACCAACTCCCCCGATCGAGATACCCATCTCTTCCTTCCCAATTCTAATTCTATGATGGGTACTAGTAATGTCCCCGTCGTCCGCAACTTCTCCCTCCACTCCGTCGACGTCTCCAAAGAGGACTCCCACTCTAGCGGGATGGCCAAGACGGTCCCACCGCGGAGGCCGATATTTTCGACAAAAGGCGGGTCGAGGAGCGGTTCGCAGTCATCAACCCGGGTATCCACGAGTGCAGATCCTGCGGGTACCGATACGACAGAGGCTGTGGGTGACCCCTCCTAGCCCATCCCTCCTGGTCTGGGCTTCGCCAAGCTTCCCAGCTACTGGGGCTGCCCCGCCTGCGGTGGCCCCCAGTCCTTCGTCAGTAAGAGCGTCGAGGTTGCTGGCTTCGCTCAGAACCACAAGTGTGGGTTTGGTGGCAACACCGGCCAGAAGGCCTTCCTTATTTATGGCAGTCTCCTCCTTGCCTTTGTACTCTTCCTCTCCGGTTACTTCCTCCAATGATATTTCGTTTCATCAATCATCAATATCTCCGGATACTTATACTGTGGTTAATTTCTCCGTTCTTTTCTTTACCATTTCCGAGCATGGGTACTTACTTGATTGATCATCATATTATTTTGCCTTGCCTTTGTGTTAATTATTTATTTAATAGCCCTTCTAATTAAGTACCATTTTCCAAAAAACTATTAGGAGTTGGAATAAGCTACCACAAACTAGCAACAATCCAGACGGATTAAAAGCTCAAAGCGTAGTATTAATAGCTCAGAGCTATGATGGTTTCGTGGCCGTTAAAAAAACATAAAAATTTTAAATAGTTGATTTTATTAAAATTATTAAATATGTAATATATTTTAAATACAAATTATTATTTTTATAATATATTATGTATTTGAATTAACTATAATTATTTTCAAATGGTCACTTTTGTGATTTATATTGAGCAAGCAAATTTTTATGCCCAAACCAGACGGATGGGAGGCAGCCAGCCTTGGCCACCTCTGCCAAAGCGTGAGTACTGCTAGCTATTGTTAGGTTATATTTATTTTAAAAAAAAGTAAATCACCCCTTTAGGGGTATTAATAAAGACAATTCATAATATATATATTTTATTTTCTAGCAATTATGCCTGCATTTTCCACCAACTTATAATATATTTTTTTCCCTTTTTTAGTAGAAAGCTTTTTAAAATAATTTACACCCTATTGGATATTATAAAAAACTGTACACTTCATTTGATATTATAAAAATAAATTAACCTTTTTAAAATTATTTTTTTAAAAATAACTCTACGATAAAATCAATTCAAAAGTAACGGAAAGTAGGAAGTGGGAACACAAAGGAACGTGGGCGTTCAAAATTCAAAAAAGGAGGAAGCGGGAAAGTGAGAAAGGAGCCGTTAGGGCAGGCGTCAGGCGTCGGGATGCGAGAGGGCAGAGGGAAGTGGATCTCATTCAGAACGGGTGTGTAGGGGCTAGGTCGGGGAGGCAAATGTGTGGCAGCGCATAGCTTAGAGGCGATTGCCGACGGAGACGGAGAAGAGGAGTCGTTTGACTACATCTCGTTCGCCTTTCTTCTTCCCCTGCCACTGGGAGTTGTCATGAGGCGCCGCCACGGCTGGCAGCTGCCTCTTCACCCACTTCAGGTCACTTCCCTAACCTAGTTGCTTTATCTGTGTGCTCCATTCCATGCCGCCATTGAACATATACGACGTAGAAATCAACAACAGCAAACTTTTTTTTTGGGCGAAATCCATAATTCTCATGTTTTTACTATTTATTTGCTTCATTTTAATTTCTAGACCAGCCCTTTTGTTCCAAAACGAGAAAGCACCTCTTCAAGTCGCCTGCCCTTTTCTCCCCCTCACCTTTAAACACCTGGCGTTATGCAAATTTTGAGATGTGCATGCCTATTGAACTGCAACGTCTGCTTATGTTTTCTCTTCGCTTTCTCCCGTGATTTAGATTTCACATTGCAGGTGATTGGCGTCTCCGTATATGGGTTCCTGGTCGTCGCATTTTACACCTTCCTAGGGCCTTTCATTGGAAATAGAGCAGCCGAGAACATGCTTCTCACTCTTTTTACCTTCTCGGTATGATTACCTACCCTAGATCTTTAACTTTCCGTCCAGAAAAACCAACCTAGACAACTCACAATAATATTAAGGGCGGTATCTTTTTTTTACCCTTTTTCAGGCTTCCTCTGTGATGGTTTTATTTGTTAGATGCACTGCGATCGACCCATCTGACAAAACTAGCTTGAAGAACAAAAAAGTATTCACTTCTTGTGGATTAACCAAACTCAATTATGGATTCATTGCGAGCCAAATTAATGTGAGAATTTTGCGGAAGGTTGAGAACGTGATTTTGAAGCGTTTTATAAGGAGGCAATATCTGAGACAGTATCTGCACGATGGCCTTCCCATGGAACCTTTTTTACCCTTTCCGCTTATTGCCAAGGATGACGCAGTCTTACCTAATTTTAAAGAAGATAACATAATGTATTGCTCACTTTGTGATTTTCAGGTTTGTACTGTTTTTTGGTTGCGATCCAATCATTTATGGTAAACATTTCACTGTTTTGTTTCTTATTTTCTCCCCCCATTTGTTTTGCAAAAAACAAATCCAATTTGCTTATAAGCATCATGAAAGAAGTGATAACGAACCTTACCAGCCTGCAGGTTAAGATTAATAGCAAGCACTGCAGAAGCTGTGATCGATGCGTCGAAGGATTCGATCACCATTGCCGGGTGAGCCGTGGAATTGATTATTTATATTAATAGTATCCGAATTGGTGTTGTTAGGTTTTAGCTGAATGATTTTCTTGGTTGTCTCCACCTCAGTGGCTTAACAATTGCATTGGGAGAAAGAACTATACCACATTCATCCTTCTGATGGTGTTTGCGCTGTTGATGGTGAGTTTGTGAATAAATGTTACAACTTTGCGGGCATAGCTACAAGAAGTCAATTTTTTACGTCCTCGCTAAGCTCGTAAGCGAATAGCTGACTGGTGTAATGGTAATTTCCTGTGCAGTTACTTATTGAAGGCGCCACAGCAATTGCCATTTTTGTTCGTTGCTTTGCAGATGAAAGTGGAATATCAGAAGAATTGGAGCACAAACTCCACATGAAGTTCCCAAGAGGAGTTATCGCTGCAATATCGGTAATGCTGTGCTGGATATTAATGAAACAAAATTTCCAAATACGATGTAACGCAGTGAGTCTCTATTTGAATAGTAGTTTGAAAGAAAAGACGGTGGGAAAATCTTAAAACTCTAAGATGTGAAAATTTCAGGTGAGTTGTATTCATTTATGTTCTCTAAACAAGTGAACGTACTTTGGTCAGGAACAAGATGATCTTGTGGATTAATTTAACAGTCACCACCTACTCGTTATGTCATTTAGTTTTTGTAGTAATATCATTTTGTAGCTTCCTTACGTGGTGCTGCTGAAATACATTTTGCCCAGCTATCATTATCGAGGAAACAGTTTATTGTTTGCAAAAAAAAAAGAAGCATAAATGATGTTCTGGTATAGTTTAGCAAAAAGACCTAAGATTATGTTCTTTATTTACTCTTGCATCCTATGCATCATCCTTAGTTATTCTCCTAGTAAGTGGGAATAATCATGTATTAATTTTGGAGAGGATGTGTATCTCAGATTTTTAATGCCTTACATTTTCGTCTTTATTATTTTCACAGGTTCTGCTAACCCTGATAACGGCTTATGGTACAATTGCATTAGGACAGCTTTTCGTTTTTCATGTCATTCTCATCAAGAAGGTAAATGAGATTAGGAAAGCAAAAGTCTGGCCGGGAATATTGTGGTTCCTCTCATTATCCTTGATTGATGTTCTAATGGCGCTCATTGGGTTTTAAGCTGAAGAGTTTTTACTTTAGCAATTCTCTACTTTAAAACAGCATGTTGCTAGTAAGTTCCCCTTTCTATATTGACTTGATTCCATCCCCGTGACTAACAGGGGATGCAGACGTATGACTATATCTTAGCCATGAAAGAAGAAAGTCAATCTATTGAATTGTGGGATGACTCCGATATGTCCTCGGAGGAAGACGCGGATGACATGGACTCATTATCAAAAACGCCTCGACGTTCATGTCTGGGAGACAAATCTAATAATGAGGTTAGTTATTTTATGGAATATGTAATGTGTAAGTAGCGAGTAGTCGTCGGTCATGGGCAGAACTACCTATCGATGCTAAGTTGTTTTTAACCTGGCAAGGACGAAAACAAGAGTATTTTTTAAAACAAAAACAAAAAAACAAAACAAAACTTGTGGCTGCAGAGTTCGAAGAGATTATCGATAAGAATTGATGGAGATTCCGAAGCCAAGGAGTCGGCTGCGAAGAACAAGTTCCGAGTCAGTATCAATCCATGGACACTGATCAAGATGAGCGAACAAAAAGCGCTCAGATCAGCAGCGAAAGCCAAGGAAAGGATGGCCAAAGGAAAAGAATGTGTGGTCCATGAGGCGACGAGGTCTATGTCGATGCAACCATTGTCGACGGAGACGAAACACGGGCCGTCGACGATGAGTGCGGTTGTTACCAAGAGCGGGAAGTTGTCGAGCCCGAGACGGCGGATCTCCGGCTCTCCTACCCTACTCAATCCCTCTCCCAAGGCCAAGCAAAGCTATCGGACCAACTTTGATCTTAAGCTCACCCAGGTTTCTCAGGAATTGGAGACCTATATTTCGCGGCAGGCTCTGTGTTCCGTCTTGACCGACAAAGGAGGGAACATGTCCCCCACTTAGCTTCGCTGTGCTTTCACTTAGCTTCGCTGTGCTTTGGATTCATTTCCCTTTTTAATTAATTGATTAAATTAAATTAAATAGTTAATTAGTTAATTTCCCATCTATATTTCATCATTTTTATAATCCATGTACGTGAACAATTTTTCATGATGTGGCGCCGTCGGGCTAGAAATGATTTTTTACGGAAAAAAATTCATTACCATTAAAAAAATAAAAAATATGAAAGAACGTGGCCATGTGGATGCAGCTTTTTTTTAAAATAAAAATGCATGTGTACAAATCAAGTATATAACATCCCCGAAATTATGCTCGTGTGAATAAAAAACTAAATATTAATAATCTTGAAAGTCACACCTTCAGTATAAAAGAGTATTATTATTAATAACAATGTTAAAGAATATAGGAAGAAGATTATATATATATATACACGATATGTCGTAATGTGTTGCCACTTTTTGGCAGCGCATTGTAGCGCATCTATTATAGGTTGTTGGATCAAAATCCAGCGGCTCATATACTCCCCCCCTCGTCGACCCTCCTATCGACTTGCCAACTCGCTCGCATGCCCCCCTCCCTCTCGCCTACCCACTCGACCGCCCTCCCCCCTCACGGCTATAAAATACTGCTACCCCTTGCACCAGACCACGCACGCGCCTCCCCTGAACACCCCCTGCCACCCACTCCCCGGACACCCCCTTCCCTTTGTTTTGGCGCGCACCCCTTGCCGTCGGCCGCCTGCTGGCCAACAATGCCGCCACCTTGGTGCTAGATGGGCTTGCTGGGAAATGCGCGGCACCGGGGCGTGAGCGGGAGGAGCAATGCGGGGAGGGGGACTGCCGCGGTTGCTGGCAGGGTCGGTGGGGGATGGCTAAGGGTAGGGTCTGGGGTGGGGGGGGGGTTGGCTGGGGGAGTGGCAAGGCTGGGGGCAGGGGTACAGTCGAGGGGCGGCGAAAACCGACGTGAGGGGCAAGTCTCGCGTGGGTAGGGAGCGACGCGGGTGGGGGGCCGCCGTGGCTGCTGGTGTGGGCGGGGGAATGACGACTGCGGGAGGGGCTGGGGGGACTTGGCTAGGGGCGGGATCGGGCCGGGGCCTACCGCCGGCGGGGCGGCGTGAAGAACGGGAGGGGAGGAAAGTGTTAAAAAAAAAAAAACAATTCCGGCAACGGCCCAGAATCGTTGCGGTGCTGATGCACTGCATTTTCATACAGTGCACAGTAGCATTTTCATATATATATATATATATAGCCGATTTCCTGCGCCGAGGCAGGAAATCGGCTCTCTGCGCCACAATGTTCTAGGCCGTCCGATTACAAGGACGGTCCAGATCATATGGAGGGGCGGAGGCGGAGCGCCGCCGCCGTGGCGGGGGATGGTGGCCGACCCTTTGCCTCAATCCTGCCTGCCCCGGCGCCCGCCATGGCCCCGGCCCCGGCCCAACCCCGGCGCCCGCCACGGCCAGATCTGGCCGCCGCCAGATTTAGGTGGGCTGCGGCCAGTTGTGGGCGGTCGGCCGCGGCCAGATCCAGCCGCGACAGGCTGGACCTGGCCGTCACCCGGCCAGATTTGGTCGGGGGACGGCCAGGTGCAGCCTGTCACGGCCGGATCTGGCCGGCGACGGCCCGACAAGAAAAAAAACTGTGCCGCGGGCGGGCGTCCGCGGCGGGGGAGCGAAGAGGAGGGAGGACGGCAGCGTCAGCGCGACGGGGCGGTGGCCGCGACGGGGCAGCTACGGCTGGGCGGCGGCGTCCACGACGGGGGAGTGAGGAGGAGGGAGGGGGAGGAAGCAAGGAGGGGAGGGGGCGGCGGCGGCGTTAGCGGCAGGGGGGGTGGCCGCGAGAGGGCGATGGCGGCGCGTATTAAAAAAATTTTTTTAATAAGAAATATGGGCCGTCCTTATAATCGGACGGCCTAGAAGAGCTTGGGGCAGAAAATTTTTTTCTACCCCTTACTCTTCTTCAGTTTACCCGTGTGTATATATATATATATATACACACACACGCGCGCGGAGCAAAAATACATCGAAATGGGTGAGACTTTGGATCATTTGTATAAATACTAAACTACCCCGTCCTCTGACAACGCTTTGTATCATTCCTTGTTTCCTGACGGCCTTTGCTCCGGCGTTGGTCACTATCGTTGCCACGTCCGCCCGTATCATCCCTCTCCCTCCCACCTTTCATTGCCAACGTAGCCCTATTAAGTCTTACTCTCCGTCTGGTCGCAATACTTACTTGACCCATTCCGTATTGTAGGCAAGAACTAAGGTGAGCGTCTATGGACGTGCACCAGGTGCTTTGAGGGCATTGGCAAAGTTGTGGCCTCTCTTCCCATATCTGTTGTAGACCATCCTCTGTCTGTCAACTCCTTGTATAACCTGAATGGTATTTGTATAAATACTAAACTACCCCTTCCTCTGTCAACTCCTTGTATCATTCCCTGTTTTCCTCACGGTCTTCGTCCGGCATTGGTGACCATCGTTGCCAATTCCATTCGTATCATCCCCTCTCCCTCCCACCTTTTCATTGCTGACGTAGCCCACTCTAAGTCTTATTCTCCGTCTGGCTGCAATACTTACTTGACCTGTAGGTAAGACCAAAGTGAGCGTCTATGGATGTGCCACTGGGTGCTTTGAGGGTATTGGTAAAGTTGTGGCCTCTCTTCCCGTATCTGCTGTAGACCTCGACCATCCTTCACCTACCCACATGCACAAGCCCCGGGCCTCCATGTGAAAAATTACTAACCTCCGGTACAAGCTGTCTATCCTTCACTAACCGCCAATAATCAAAGAGAAGGTTTAGTATTAACAACACGCGATACTGAAGTATCATCAACATGAAAATTTACTCATTTATCTAGATCACATGGGTGTAATTTTTTGTTACTTGAACAAAATTAGCCTTATCAACTAACCATTCTTGTAATCCAAAGGTTCAAATTAAATCTAGTTAACACAAGAATGTCAATTGTTGCTGATGCTAATTTTTCTCATGAAACCACCAATTAGCTACTCTGGGTTTCTTCAAGTACCTAAAAGCTAAACTTAGATGAAGCGAGGAAGCGCTTTATGTACAAGCTAAACATCACATGTTGCCAAATTTACTAAGGCAAAGATGTAAAGCTATTTTGGCATTTCAACAAAGGCTACGAAAACACTTACAATAATTAGTTGATCCACAAACTAACTACTATGAAATGCATCTATATTGAACAGCATATACAATCAACATTTCATCTTTCACACCTTCTATTTTATTTTAGAAGTGCATTGAGAGAAAGATAATATAAACAAAGGATAAAATTAACAAGTAAAATTCCAATCAAAATTGACACAATTGTATATTCAAGGTATGGACTTTTTCCTTCCAATCTTATTTCTACCAGTTCTAAAGGATAATCTAAATGGATGGAGTGATCAACAGACAACCGACTCAGAAGCTACACTGCATTGACGAGAAATTATGTGGCCATGGGTCGGTATATATAGTCTGTAGGTAGAGGATTCATTACTAATAATGTAACAAGACTAATTTGATGCTTAAACAAAATGGTACGACCGAATTTAAAATTTTATTGAATAATTGAGCAATAAAAACAAACCTTGGGAGAATACATTAACTGAATTGGGTCTTGGTAGGATCGAACGACCATATTTTCCAAAACGATTTTGAATCGTTAATAAGTGTAACTCTACCTTTTGAGCTAAAACTCATATAATTATAATAATTTGACTAATGAATTCGTGACTTTTATTGAAGATTGCATGGTTCAACTTTTAGCAAGCAATAAAAAGAACTAATTGATTCAAAAACCAATTTCCAATTTCAAATTACAAATACAACCATGTAGCAATGACAACTTGCAGTTCATTTTGTTGGGATTTTTCTCACTACAAAATATTGATACTTTTTATTTGTTTTGACGAAGACAATATAATATTCTCAAATCACAGACAAATAAAATAAAAATAAGAACCACAAATTCACTGAAAAATCCAAGTTCAGGGGAAAAAATCACGGTTCAAATTTTCACAATGTTGTAAATCAATTACAATCACTAATGTTCAATTTCAAGAGACAAACTTCTCTATAAAATATAATCAATAACCTTGAAAGAAACCTCTCCACGATCACAAATTAAAAAACTATCAATCACAACCATAATATGATAGAGCAGATAAAATATGGAGGGATATCTTCCTCCCTTATCCCATGCACGTATAGTTATCTCTAAATCTTTTTTTTAAATGAAATAAGTGGGCCCCATACCTAGTTAATATTTAATGCGAAATCCAGGATGCAGCACCAAAGTGTAGTGGCTTTAGAGGTAGGTGCTTCAAATGGCGTATGGAGCGGGCAAGTTCGGCATAGTTGAGCAAACTTGACACGGTCAAATGGAAAATCAGTTATAGCCAACTCGCAGGAGTGATTGATTCCACCCTGATGTTGTCCACAACAGCCTCTGTGAACTTCTCTTATTGCTTCCAAGCTTTCATCTTTTGTGATGCATCGAAGAAGAACACCGTCTAACCCCCCGACGAACCTTGTCGTGTAGCTAAGCGACGAACCTCACGGGCCTTGATGTAATCTTCAGGCAAGTGCCCATGGGAAAGGAAGTCTCCAAGGGGGTCAAACCAGGCAGAACATTCTTCCAAGGCAAAAGCAGTCTCAGGTGCACAGGAAGGAAGAACAGATGCAACTAGTGCATCTTAGCAGGAGAACCATATGAGTTGTCTGTCAGGCGAAACATAGTCAGAAATCTTCGACCCAAGTACGGCTAAAGCATAAGCCATAAAATTAGACAATCTAGGGACATGCTCGAACCGGACATTTTCAAAATGCTTCTTCAAACGAGTAACACGATAATGACAGACTACAAGGTGAGCCTCCTTGATCTTGAATTCTCCCTTAGTTTACTGAATAACCAAGAGTGAATCGTGTCAAACCAAGAGATGCTTTACCTTGAGTTCGATAGCTAGAGTAAACCAAGAAGTAGAGCTTCATACTCGACAGAATTGTTAGTACAAAATAGTTCAGGCAGTAAGCATGAAGATGCAGTTGACCTCCTGGCTCCATCAACACCACACCGCACCTCCTTGTTGTTACGAAAAAATCCCACAAAGATCGGAGATCAGACGCATTTATGAACCGGGTCTCAAAATGGGAAAATAGACACCGCAAAGAAATAAAATAAAAACAAAAAACAGAGAGAAACGCCAGAGTTCTTGGATCGCAGCAGACCGCCGGCTCATTCGACAGCCACTGGGGCTACTCCGCCATCAGTTTCTCGGCAGTCAAGTGGCTCCAGCTCCACTGGCTCCAGCTCCTCTCTCGGTTGCTGGCCACTGGCTCCGCTCTAGCCCCAGCTCCTCTCTCAGACCACCGGCTGCCGGCTCCGCTCCGGCCTTGGCCGCCGGCTCCCGCTCCGGCCTTGACCGCCGGCTCCAGCTCACTCTCTCTGCCGCTGGCTGCCGGATCATCTCCGGCCTGGGCCGCCTGCTCCAGCTCTGGCTCTCGGACTCCGGCTCCAGCTCTGGCTCTCGGCCGCCAGCTCCAGATCCAGCTCTCGGACACCAGCCACCGGCTCCGCTCCCTCCGGCCTCTGCCACCGGCTCTAGCTCCTCTCTCGGCCAGGGCTCCAGCTCCAGCTCTGGCCCCTCTCTCAGCCACTGGCTGCCACCTCCGGCTCCGGCCCCAGCTCCTCTCTCGGACCGCCGGCTCTAGCTCCACTCTCAACCGCTGGCTCCAGCTCCCCCCTCTCTCTGCTGCTGGCTGCAGCTCGACTCCTCTCTTGGCTCTGCTGGCCGCTGGCTCTGGCTCCGGCTCCGGCTCCCTCTCTCGAGTGCTAACTTGGCCTCTCGCTGACGGCCCCGGGAGCTTCTTTCTGCCGAAGGGGAGACCTCCCCCTAAGGGGAGAAGATCTCCACTCAAAACCTCATGAACTCTCGTTCTTCACACTCTTGTCTTGGCCTTGACCTTCACCTCCCGGTGGAGCAACCTCTAGTGGTGTAAGAGGTTGGTAACCCATTGCAACTTCAAAAGGACTAAGCCTCATAGCTGAAAAACGATGCAGTTTATAACAAAATTGCGCCTCCTCTAGAAGTTCCAACTGGTTGTGACGAATTGGCTCAATGCATTCGCCCTCTCAATCTTCCCGTCAAACTAAGAATGGTTAGCTAGAGCCAGCGGTCAAGAGTGGGTTGGAGCTGGCGGTCTGAGAGAGGAGCTGGGGCCAAAGCCGAAGGCGGCAGCCGGCGGCCGAGAGAGGGCTAGAGTCGAAGATGGAGCCCCCGGTCGGGAGAGGGTTGGAGCAGGCGGCCGAGGCAGAGTGGGTGAAGCCGGCGGCAGCGCCGGTGGTTGAGAGCCGGAGTTGGAGCTAGTGGCTGAGCCGGAGCTGGAGCCCGGGGCTGAGAGCCGAGCTGGAGCCGGTGGCCGAGAGCCAGAGCTGGAGCCGGTGGCTGAGAGCCAGAGCTGGAGCGGCGCCGATAGCCCGAACTGGAGAAGGCGGCCGAGAGCCCGAGCTGGAGTCGGCGGCCAAGAGCCGGAGCTAGAGTAGGCGGTCAGACCAGCGGTCAAGAGAGGAGCTGGAGCCGACGGCCAAGGTTGAAGCGAAGCCAATAGCCGGAGGTTCGAGAGAGGAGCTGGGGCCAGAGCGGAGCCAATGGCCGGAGCCGGCAGCTAGCGGCCGAGAGAGGAGCTGGAGCCAAAGCTAGAGCCAGTGGACCTAGAGCCGGTGGCCGGCGGCCAAGTGGCTACCGAGAAACTGACGGTAGAGTAGCCCTAGTAGCTGCCGAATGAGCAGACAATTTATTGCAGTCGAGGAGCTAGCAAACGTTTCTCTCTATTTTTTGTTTTTATCTTATTTCTTTGTGGTGGCTATTTTCCCATTTTGAGACCTGGTTTATTGTTGCGTCTGATCTCCAATCTTTGTGAGATTTTTTCATAACAATTGGCACCATCTGTGAGAACTTTCATTCAATCAGATCTTGATTTGTGTGGGAGTCCTGGCTGACACTTCCAAGATAGGGAAGAATGAGAAATTTAATGGAACAGATTTAATGGATGCAGATTGATGATAGGAGCAACTACATCAACCGCTTGTAGATACCAAGCCAGATTTTGGACAACCATTTGGAGTGGTGACAGACGCTTCAGACAGAGCCGTGGGCGGTATACTATAGTAGGAGGCCGTGGTGCATTGTCGGCTCCACTCTCGGCTGTCGGTTGCAGCTCCAGCTCCGGCCCCAGCTCCTCTCTTGGCCACTGGCTGCTAGCTCCGCTCCGGCCTTGGCTGCTAGCAAGGCCGCCGGTCGCTTGACTCTAGCTCCACTCTCGGCCACTAGCTCCAGCTTGACAATTTCTAACACTGATGAATTCACTCCAGTTGTAAATTGGGCAGATGGTTGAATAGTTTTTGAATATGGAAAAGGAAAAACAAAAAACAAAAAATAGAGAGAAACTTCTGCTAGTTCCTCGACTACAGCAGATCACCGGCTCATTCCGGCAGCCACTAGGGCTACTCCGCCATCAGTTTCTCGGCAGCCACTTGGCCACCACCCGTTGGCTCCAGCTTCTCTCTCAGCTGCTGGCTGTCGGCTCCGGCCACTGGCTCCACTTCGGCCCCAGCTCCTCTCTCGGACTAGGGACTGCCGGCTCCACTCCAGCCTCAACCATTGGCTCCAACTCCTCTCTCGGCTGCTGGCTGCCGACTCCAGCTTCGGCACTTGGCTGCCGGCTCCAACTCCGGCTCTCTACCGCCGACTCCAGCTCCTCTCTCGGCCAGGGGTTCAGCTCCGGCTCCGGCCCCTCTCTCGGCCACTGGCTACTGCCTCCGGCTCTGACCCGAGCTCCTCTCTCGGACCATTGGCTCCAGCTCCACTCTCGGCCCCTGGCTCCAGCTCCGGCTCCTCTCTCAGCTGCTGGGCGCCGACTCTGACTCCTCTCTCAACCGCTAACTAGGTCGTTAGCTACCGGCCTGGGAGCTTCGTTCTGCCGAAGGGGGAGACCTCCCCCTAAGGGGAGAGATCTCCCACTCGGAAACTCTTGTCTTAGCCCTGACCTTTACCTTAGGAATGATATATAGATATATATAGAAGCTTTGAGACCCTTCATTTTCAAAGATATAAAGAATAGTCACCTCTATTCGGTATACCGAGAATCCTTTGGTATTTCGAGTGTGATATTAGGTTACATATTATTAATATTTGTAATGACAAATATTAACACTCGTGGGCCAGCACCTACTCACAATCCAACTACAACACCATCAAAATAAATTGTCCAGTGAGGCAAGCAAGACAACAACTTCAGCGGTCTTCTTAGGTGGCAAGGTTGGGTGATTCGCCAAGAGTTCTACAAGGGCCTAGCCTTTGACAGTGATGCAGAACTCCATCAACTTTAGTAGCCAATCTGTAATACGTCTCGCGAGGGCTGGAGTAAGTATCAAAGAGGGTTGCATGAATGACCAAGTACACCTATGGGTTAGGAAGTGTTGGCGTAACTTTTAGGCTGCAAATACTAATGCAAGACAAGCCTCGTCCACTCTGAAATAATTCTTTTCAGCAATGTTCATCACGCAACTCAGATAGTACACTGGTATTTCACGTCCATCATCATCTGCCTGTGCAAGGAGGGCGGTCACAACATACTGTGTGAGAGATGTATTGGATCAGTGGCCAATTAGGTACCGGAGTAAAATGTGTAGGAGGTCGAAGAACCTCTTCCTTGATCTCATCAAAAGCTTTTTAAAACTCTTCACTCCAAACGAAGCACTCACTCTTCTTTAATACTTGCGTCAAAGGCATAATTTTAGCAGAAAAGTTAAGAATAAATAGCTAAATGTAATTGATTTGTCCGAAAAAAGCTCTGCAACCACTTCAGCGATGTGGGCGACGCCATAGCTCTGATAGCTTCTTAGTTTGGCTGGGTCAATTTGGACGAAGCACTCACTCTTCTTTAATACTTACGTCAAAGGCATAATTTTAGCAGAAAAGTTAAGAATAAATAGCTAAATGTAATTGATTTGTCCGAAAAAGCTCTGCAACCACTTCAGCGATGTGGGCGACGCCATAGCTCTGATAGCTTCTTAGTTTGGCTGGGTCAATTTGGACCCAAGTTAATAGACAAGGTACACAAGGAATTAATCGGAATACACGCCAAAGGCAGGTTTGCAACGGTTAAGCTTCAAGTTGTAATCCCCACCGCGTTGGATGACACATTGTAGAGTGGCCCTATGCACCAAGCTAGACTTGGATTTGACAATGATGTCATCTACATGATCTCCGAGCTCCTTATGTATCATATTTCCAAAAATAAACTTCATGGCTCGCTGACAAGTCGCACTGGTGTTCTTTAGCCAAAGGGCGTGACAATGTAGCATAAAACACCCATAGGAGTGCTAAACGTCGCCCTCTTTGTCTTTAGGTGTCATACGGATCCGATTATATTCGAAGATAAACTGTCCATGAAAATATGCGGTGCCCGACGATATTGTCAAGTAGAAGATCTGGGAGAGTTGGTGGAAAAGCATCCTTCCGGCATGCCTCGCTGATGTCCCGAAAATCCACACAGACACGAAGTTCTTCACATGGACTATATTAGCAGACCACTTAGGATATTGCAGTTCTCTAATGAACCTTGCTTCTCTCAACTTTGTAATCTCAGCTGCAACTAGGGACCTACTCCGGGACTGAACTTTCTCTTGGTCTGCTTGACAGGTTTCATGCTGGTTTTTATAGCAAGATGGGGCAAGGCTACCTTCGGCGAGAGACGGGGCATCTCCTCATAGGTCCAAGCGAAACAATCTTTGTAGGCTTGAAGCAAGTCCACGATTTGATGCCGCTCAAAGTCTTCTACGTCACTTCCACGGAAGGTAGGGCGTCGATCGGTAATAGTCTTGATGTCGATCTCAAGAAGGCTTTAGGCCGCCCGAAATACGCCATCTTCAAAATGTGGCGGTGATGGTAGAACATCTCCAACATTATTGGTAGGATAACCGAGGACACAAGCACCTATGAGAAGAGGTGAATCATGCCCGAAGTGCTCTTCATCTTCAAGTCTTCAGAATAGTTTAGGGAAAATTAGCTGGAGTAAACACAATCACCTTGTCTAACATTTCCTAGGACAGTAATTTCACCTGAGGTAGTGAAAGAGGTTGACGGGCACGAGATGAGAGGGAAAGCGGCTTCTTTTGCACTTGTGAATCTGGGAATCTCATCTGAGCTGCCACCATTTGCATGTCTTCTTCGTAAACTTCATTATCTGCTATCGTCTTTACAACAATAGCTGAAGGTGGTGTTTTCATGGGCTTCCCAGGATGAAGTTGGATTTGGAGGGGCACCAGCATGCCTTCAGGGGTGAACTTCATGGTTGAGGTTGAGGCAATGGGTGACTTGTGGGACTTGAGGACCTTCGGTGGCCATGGGCGTGGGCCTGGGCTTGAGAGGGAAGTGAGGGCGTCATGTTGGTGGTCTTGGACTGGTCTGGGATGACCGGGGTTGGCCAGAAAAGTCGCCAAAAGTTTGCTCCAAACCTGCAAAATAACAAACTAGATGAGCACTCGTCAGTACGCTCCGGTGGTGCTTGAGACTGCTGATTTAGATGGCGGCGACTCTACTCCTTTCCCTGGCTTCGCTCGGCCTCTTCTGCTTCTCGACAAGCGGCGGCGATGCTCTTCAATAGTCACCGAGGAAGAGGGATGATGCTTCTGTTCCTAATTCTCTGAGGGAGATGGAGGTATATTTATAGAGGCTAGGTGCCTTGGAAGAAGTTTAAGGATGTGTTTATCTGGAGATTTGACAAGCATAACAAAGCTACTATGCGCTGCCTTGTTCGGCAGCGCACACGCAGCTTATAGAATCCACGCGGTTGGATCCAGATCTAGCGGCTTGGAACACCCATCCAAACCCACCCATCCAAACCCACCCCTCCACCCCCACCCCGCCACCCTATGCATACCATCTCTAAGCCGTTGGATCCAGATCCAATTGCCTTGAGTACTCATCCCCCCTCACCGGCATCGCATCCTTCCTCCTGGCCCTCCCGCGCGCGCCCTCCTGGCCCTCCCGCGCGCCCCCTGCCCTGCCACGCTTTGCATGCCGCCCTTCGCCCTTTGGCGCTCCCGCTTGGCACCCTCAATGTCCGCCCATGACTATAAAAGGTTGTCGCCCCCCACCTCAGGGTCACGTCGCCTCCTGTCCCCCCCCCACCCGCCGCCCCCTTGTGCCCTCCACATGTCGCCCCTGCCACCATCCCCTGGCTTGCCACCACCTGCCGCCCCTGCCCCGCCACCATCCCCTGGCTTGCCGCCACCTCGCTCGCTCCCCGCTCCTCCCCTGCCCTACCACCCCTACTGCCGCCCCTACCCCTTCCCTGCCACCACCCCCGGCCTCCAATCCCTTGCCTACCGCCCCTTAAACCCAAGGCCCCCCCCCCCCCCAAGCACCTTGCCCTCTTGCCGAAACAAAGGGGGCACGGGGAGCGTAATATCGTAATAAAAATTTTATTCAGTCATGACTTAAGTTTTTATTACAAAATAAATTTTAAAAATAAAAATAATTCCGTAAAAAAACTTATCTCGGTCCTGAATTAAGTCAATATTAAGAAATAAATTTAAAAAATAAAATAAGTTTGTAATAAAATTTGACTCGGTCTTGAATCGAGTCAATATTAAGAAATAATTTTTTAAAAATAAAATAATTTTATAATAAAAATTAAATTTGACTCGGACTCGCACGGAATTGAGTCAAGTTTTTATTATAAAATTAATTTTAAAAAGTAAAATAATTTTGTAATAAAAACTTGATTTGGTTTTTACATGAGTTAATATTACGAAATAAATTAAAAATAAAATAATTATGTAATAAAAACTTGACTCAGCACGAGATTGAGTCAATATTACGAAATAAATTAAAAAATAAAATAATTTTGTAATAAAAACTTGACTTGATCCATCCCAAGATGGAGTCAATATTATAAAATAAATTAAAAATATAAAATAATTTTGTAATAAAAAACTTGGCTCTATCCGGGATCAAGTCAAGTTTTTATTACAAAATTATTTTATATTTTATTTTAAATTTATTTCATAATATTAACTCGAGTTCAGGACCAATCACGTGCGAGAGCGAGTCAAGTTTTTATTTTATGGTATTGTATTTTTAAAAAAATTTAAAAATTAATTTTGTAATATTGACTCGAGCGGGAGCGAGTCAAGTTTTTATTTTATAGTGTTTTATTTTTAAAAATTATTTTTAATATTTATTTCATAATATTGACTCGTGAGCAAGTTAAATTTTTATTACGAAATTGTCATCGCTCTCTCCTCCGCCCACCCCCTCCCTCGTTTTTTCGCACCACCGTCGGCGGTGCTGCAGGTGATGTTGGTGCAGGGTTGTAGCAAAATGGGTGGAGAGGAGGAGGGAAATGGGGCTACAGAGGGAGACAACGCGAGGTGGGGGCAAAACTAGGGGTGAGCGCGCACCTGGTGGCGCAGTCGGGTGGGCCACCGGTAGACGCCCGGCGGCAGCAAGGCTAGGGCGGGCAGGAGAGGGGGCCAGGGGCGGCAGGAGGGGTCAAGGGGTGGCGAAAGGGGAGGCAGGGGGCGCTGGGCGCAGTGGGGGCAGGGGGTGGCATGGTAGTAGGGAGGCGGTCGGCAAGCGGCAACATCGGCTGGGGCCTGGGATGTGGGCTGACTCACGGGCGGGGCCGAGGCGCAGTGGCAACCGGGGTCCAAGATGTGGGCTGGCTCTCGAGCAGGGACCCAGGATGTAGGCTGCCACAGGCCGCCGAGGGGGGTGGGGTGTCGGGAGGCGGGCATGGCCACCGGGAAATGGTCCATAAGGTAAGGGGTGGGAAAGCTGACTACATGGTGTAATGTGTTTGATTGTGGGGTTTGATTGTGGCCGCCTGATCTGGATCTGGCAGCCCACAATCTAAACGCTGCATATACGCTAATGCAGCGGACATGAGTCAAACTCTGATAAGCATGGAATGGAGAAGAGATGAGTATGTGGGAGAATTGTGACATGGTCACATGGTCATCATAAAAATTCTCCTGCATGGAATGGAGAAGAGATGAGTTTATAATGATGATAAGTTCAGAAATTGTGACATGGTCACATGGTTGAAAGCAATGACAAGAAGATTTAAAATTATAATTGTTAATTTGATTATTGTTAATTGTTTCATATTGATGTTAGTAATTATAGTATTCATAATTATGTAATGATTCACATGCATCCATATTATATACACATCGTATAGTTAGCATGGGTATTAGTGTATAGCTTTGTATGTGTAGGTGTGGTGGAGTAAGAACTCACCGCCTAGGTGCATGACCTTTAGCGTGGAGCTTTTACTAGGTTCATTTAGGACTTCCCCTAGTTTATTGTTTTTTCTATTGTGATCTAATTTATTGTTTCAATGACATTTTATTATATCTCACTTAACTCGGGTCATTTTATTAAATCGTTTTCGGATTAATAACCCTCATGAGATCCTTCAAATTTGTTTTTAAAAATAAAATCCACCTCAAGTAACCTTCGAGCTTATAATATTAAATCTCTTTCCAAGCCTATATATATTTTTATCAAGTTTTCAGTAAGACGAAAAAGGTAAAACCGACTCACACGTACTATGAGCACGTGCACGTGCCAGTCACAATGGGCTCTGGATTAGTGAAAGGGTTGTTCCATTTTTAGAGATCCTAACTACAGTGCATTTTGAATTCCTTACACCCGGAGAAACGTTGAGGTTTAAAGAAACTATTTTGTACATTGCATGTCTGGACATGTGATTTAAAAGGTACTTGAAGTGACTGCTTGAGATTATTTGGCATTCATGATGTGGGCCACGAGATATATGGAAGAATGGGAATATTCGACATTCTTGCTCTAGGCAAGAGATATATAGAAGAAAGGAGAGGGCTTAGGATATACTAGTAGTTCCAAGGACAGAAGAAACATGAGAAAATGCTGAGAAATGCATCTGCAGACTAATCAATTCAGGATACTATTTGATCCATGACTTGATGTCTCCCTCTTAAATGCCCTTATAAGAGTTAGCCGAAGTTATAAAATTGTTTTCTTTAAAATGAGAGTGGTAAATTGAAGTGATTATTTTAGAAAATTCTATCGTAATTGAAGTGATTATTTTTACTGTAAATTTTTTGTTATAACATTCACATAGAATCATGTTAGGTTCTAAGCATTTAATACATACATGGCAAAATTTATCTCTCATCTCAAGATGCAGAGAGTAAATCCATTCAAGTTATATTCGGGTTAGCCGACTCAACGGGATGACTCATTATATTCCAACTCGGTTCACGAGTGAGCCGAATATGGGATGTTACAAACCGAATTCCAACTAAATTAACTAAAATAATAAATGATGTTTTCTATTATTAGTAGTCTTCACTCTTTAATGTTTACTTTAATTATTTTTAAGTTTTATTTATAAAATAAAGAATTGTTAGCATATATTTAAGGGCTAATTATTAACTTATCACAAAAAATTACATGTATAATATTCTAATATGTGACATTAAATAATATGTACACAATATATAATATATTAAATTTTATTTCTTACAAATAAATAAATTATTTTTAATAAATTAAACTAAAATAACAATTTTATAAACCTTTATTATATATCATGATAATAACTAAAAATAAAAGCACATGCATGATAAAAAAATGATGCAAATAAAAAATATTTATTAATTTATTTAGTTTGATTGATTTCAACACCAAACTAATGGTTGATTCTCTGTTTTAAACAAACTACAACCAATTAGAATAAGTTAGGTTTAGTTGGTTAACTAAACCATGCTCACCGTAGGGAGGGGAAGGTTTGCACAAGTTGTGATAAGAGATGCAAGTTGTACGCATTCTAGACATGATTAACACACAAGATGCAGCAATTCACTGCCGATCATATATGCACTGCACATGATTGCAAATATATTTTCATATCGTCTGAAGATGTACGAAACGTCATTATAACTTCAGTCGTTAACCACACCAAGCTCTTGAATAACGAACATGACAAGGAACGTATTGTTCTTTTGTAAATTTAAAACAAAATACAAATAATAAATACAAAATAAATTAGGGGATACAAGCGACCATTTTTTTTTAAAAAAAACTCAAAATAAAAGAATAAAAATAAATTATACAAGGACAATCCTAATAATTATCTATTTATTTACCAGGAAGGTGGTAGAAATATTTATAGTACCATATTTTTATTTTATGTTTTTTAAGCGGGAAGCGGGCGGGGATGGAGGTTGGTAGGAGGAAAGAAGAAACAAGGAGGGAACATCTTCCAAACCAACACCCACGCAGCAGATGGAGGAAGTGTGATTGGGATTCTTTGGGAGGGATGGCGTTCGTTCCCCGTAATCATGGCGCAGGCGTACGTTGGGTCCGTGCTTGCACCAGGCCCATACATTTACAACCGACGACCGTCCCAGCTTGCAAACCCACCTGCCTCTCCAATTCCGCCTTCAATCGGCCCGCACCCGACCTTTGGCACTTGCCCCCCATACACACCTCCAATTTGATCCTCCCTCCTTCGCCGCCAATCTTATTATTATTACTACTAGTGATGATCCCTGTCAACGACCCCGGCTTCCCCTATGGCTACCTCATCGTCTCCACCGTCATCATTATTGTTATTACTATTATTATTATTAACTTTTGAACTCGCCTCCTCCGTTCGCTCCTCCACAAATCCTCCTGATAGGAGAGCGGCCTCCACCCCAGGCGGACGGCACCGGTCCAATTCCCGCGGGCGTTCGCTGTCGCTTGATTCGGATGAACTGCTTGACGAGCTCTCGCTGTCGTCGACCATTCGCATGCCCTTCCTCCCCACACAGACCACCGCCTTCTTAACGGCTTTCTCTGCTTTGCGTCTTCTTTAGCCTCTTTCTCTTAGGCCTTCGCTTGTTGCAATCGTAGTAATATTAGTCTCTTCGCCGTTTCCTGCTTTTTTATACAAAACAAAATCAATCAATCCACCTTTTTCCAACTACTAATCTAATAAAATTGTTAGCTTAACTGGTGGCTGAAGAGCTTTTGAAACTATAAATAAACGGATATAAAAAAACCTTTTTTTCTTTCTAGAAGAAACAGCCGATCAAAAAAAGGATCGGGAGAGTATAAGTCAAAATGGCATAACCGAACTTACTTACCGCAAGGACTCGGTCCTGAGCGAAAGAAGCCGCTTCGCCTTGAGTTTCTTCACCGAAGACCATCGTGGAGACAGTACTCCGCAGCAAACCCTCAACCTGTTTGAGTTTCTTCTTTAACTCCTTGGAGTCACTATGACGTCCCCCGATGCCGCCTTTGTCCTTGGTCGTCTTCTTCGCTTCCCGGCTAGAAGAACCGCGGCAGGTAGCCCCGGGGGTGGATTGGTAATAGGTAGCATGCCCGTCATCCGCAAACGAGGCCACAACTGATCTGCCAGACCGTATTGCCTTGGCGGAGGCGCCAAACTTGCAAGGCGAAGTCGCCTGACGGGACTCAAGGCGGCGGCGATGAATGTTGGAAGATGACAAGCCATAGCGGCCGCCGGACACACATGGGGTTGAACGGAAAGGAAGTCGAGTCGCGTCCATGGGAAACGCACGCTCCGCTCCTTGTCGACGGACCGACTCCTCGTAGTTTAATGATGGCACAAGTTAGAGGAAGGGATTATTTGATGATAATAAAATATGGTATGGTAGGCACAGACCGCAAAAGGAGGGGTGGCTTTGGCTGCTTTTTCTTTCTCTTGAGAATGAGAAAGAAGGAAGGAAGGAAGGAAGGAATGACCGAAGGAAGCAAGAAAGGAAGAGGGATAAGTAGGATGGTCGGTCTGTTTATGCGGCGCGCAACAGGCGAGGGGAAGGTGGCTTGAAATGAAAACAGGGGACGGCTGCTGTTACGAGGTGGCCGCTTCTGATTGGATTATGACAGTTTGGCAGTGGTTCATTGGCCGAAGCATCCGACTCGGCATTGGCACCAGAGAGTAAGGTGTCTGCCCGTGCCGGGTTTGCGCTATCCACGTCATGGCGCGAGCTTACTACGCGTTAAGGACGGCGTGGAGATGTGGCAATACTATTTTTTGCTGACGTGTTTCGATATGACACGACTTCCTTTTGGGGCTCCAACTCAAACACACTCTCTGTCTTTTTACATATATTGTAGCCTCCAGTTGCTTATTTGACAAATTTGAGACAAAATACATTTTAATTACAGACTAGATACCTTAAAATAATTTTGGGCAAATTTACCCATGTATTACCGACCTAACTGGGGGAATTTGGCCGGGCCATGCTGCACTGGCCATCCTGGCAACCTTAAAAAAATTAATTTTTTAAAAATATTTTTTAGCAAATAAAATATAATTAAACATAAAAAAATTATGAATTAAAATAATATAAATTAATTCATTAAAAGAATTTTTAATTTGTGTTATTAATTTTAAATTAATTAAACTGTATACACAATCACATGTTAATATTTTTAACAAATTATTTATAATTATTTATTACATTTTATTTACTAAAGATTATATTTTAAAAAAAATTAACAAATATCTTTAAAGTTGTCAGTGGGAGACTGCAATGTGGCCTTAACTAGATTTGGCCGAGGGGCAGTGCTCTGGATGCAACTATCCGTTGTTTTTTACATAGAGAAGGGTAGTGGTAGATTTATCGAAAATTATTTTTGAGTCTCCAATATATAATTGAAATGCATTTTCTCTCGAATATATCAAATCAACATTTATAGGGCTCTAATATGTAAAAAATCCTTTTTTCTCCCTCATAAGACATGTTTTTGTAGAGGTACATAATAGTATAAAGCGGACGTATCGAGTGACAGATTTATTATATCCCACTTTATATGGGTTATTTAGTCGATATCGAATTAATAACACTCGAGGATGAGATCCCTTAAGTTTGTTTTTGAAACTCAAATTTAGCTCACAGTGCCTTCGGCCTACTATATTGAAATCCCCACCCAAGCCTACGTATATATAATTTTGTACATTTTCAGTAAAATGTGAGACGAAGGAAAATCGACGATCACATCTTTAAATAAGGCGTGTGTTCCTCAAAGCAAACTCTAGAATTGGTGAGCATCTGTTCTATTCTCAAGGGATTCTAACTCCACCTTTGAATTCCTCAAACCCGAAAAAGTGTAGAGGTTTAAGGGTACTGCTATGCATTGCATATCTAGACTTGTAGTTTTAAAAGGTACTGAAGATGTATGCCTAAAAGTACTCAGCCTTTGTACTGAGGGCCAGGAGTGATACAGAGAATGTAAAGGGCTAACATGAAAGAGAATGGATTTTCCCACACAAGGTATAGTTTAAAGTGGCCAATGAATGAGAATGAGATAAGAAGGGGACGTTGTTGCGCGAGGTTGACGACTATTATTATTACCCTTATGAGAGTTCTATGAAGAAGAATAATGACGTTTTCATTCAACATGAGGGTCAGCTCTCTTGTGTCAGTTTGTTATTAGTTTTTTTAGATCTGTAACTCTCGTTATTGACGTCTCTTTATTATATATGTAGATGAGAATCGTTAGGAATAATCGTTGTTGGGACTGCGAAGGAGCCGCACTGAAATCGCAGACATGTACATGTCGAGTGTAATTGGTGATGATGATGTATGTTGAACTGTGTGGATGATGAAATTAAAATGTTATAAATATTTTGCATGTGAATGAAAATAGATAATGGAAAATGAACAAGTGAGCAATTGAGTTTAGACTTGGCTCATATAATGAGGAATGTAAGGACAAGTAAAAATGTGATGAAAATGCTCTGTTTGAATTGTGTTTTGATTTTTTTATTATTATAAATATATATGGCTTATCGTTGACAGGTGACCCCTACTGCACTTTTAGGGGAGAGTCTTCCGTTTTGCTTTAAAAATAGATATTCTTTTAAACTTTTCATTTATTTAGTTTGTTTATATGCTTGTTTGCATATCATTGCATGTATATAGTACAACGTTAGAATTCAAACATCTCATAAATGTTTTGCATATTACATCACCATCTTGAAACGTCGAGGGTAGATCTAGGTCGGCTTAACTGAATCAAGTTGATTATTAAAGAACGGTTAGGTCGCTGGTGACAATTTTGGGTTGGTTCACGAGTGAACCAAAACGGGGTGTTACACCTTTGAAATTGGTAAACTTACGCACATGGATCAAGTGGCTCAGTGGTGGTGACGAGGGGCCCTGTGCTTTATGTTATGTATTTGATCAATATTTTGTGGGTAACTATATAGCGGGCTTGTGCCCTAAACCTAGGTTGAACTTTGTACGATTTTGGGACTGTATGACATGACAGATTACACTTGAGTGTTTCTTAGTTTTATTATTATAGAGTGGCTACACTTTGGGATAAGGCTAACTATTGTCTATAGGAGGTATAAGTCCTAGAGTCTCAGAATGTGACGATGAGCGAATCTAAGCACACGAAACATATTTGGTTGCAACTATGTAACAGTAACGTGGGTAGGAGGAGTGCACAGATCATACCAGTTGAAGACCCACGAAAAGTCCAGGTATTAGAGTTTGATGCCTTGACATTTGATGATGGCTCTATATTTTTTATTAGTTACTTAGGGCATATGTGGAATAAGTAACAATGACCCAGTGTCTACATTACCACATTCATCAGCATTAAGCTAATTCAAATACATGATACAATCACATGAA
>JAURVB010009262.1:0-20764 GCA_033002965.1 Piper betle
ACAAGAATATGTAAAACCCACGATTCGAGTCAGAGTTTTATATTCAGAACCGGTCGGTTCAACCGTTATTTTCGAGTTGAGTCAGTTTCAGAACACGTGTACTGAGCTGACGCCAGTCTCGTGTATGAGCCATGAGGGTCATGTGTACCCAAGTATATGATGATAACGTCATGAACACAGTAGAAAAGAATGAGTTATCAGAATATATGAGAGTATGTAGTTCATTTTTTTATTATGATATATAATGGATCGTAGAATTAGTTGTAGGCCGTTTACTGCGTTAGGACGCGTTACGGGCATTTTGGGTGGGTTGATAGTTCTAGAGCATATCATTATGATTTTTTTGGTGTTATTTGATTTTATGGGATTTTTCCCAAATTTTTTGGAATTTTTTTACGACTTAAATATTATTTTGACTCGAGTCGGAGTTGAGTCAAGTAATATTTACGACTTTGCCACCACACACCCCTGCGCCCTTCTCTTCCTCGCCCAAACCCTTCCCCGATGCCGCCCCCATGTAGTGTCGCCGTCGCCGCTGTCGATGCCGCCCGGCCCTCGATCGTCGCCGCCCAACTTCGCCACGGTGTTGCCGTGCCGCCCTGACCAGCCCCGGCCGCTGCCAGGCCGCCGCGACACCGGAATCGCCTCGCCTAGCGCCGCGGCTACTTTGGTCGCATCGCCGATTCTGCCGCCGGCGACCATCGCCGCCATGATCAGGTGGTCGCCTCAGCACCCTCAACCACTCCAGTGACCCTTCTTGACCAGAGCGGAGGCCGTCGCCATCGTGGCCGGCCGGATCTAGCCACCCATCGCCGCCGGCTCTGTTTATGCCATTTTCCGGCGAGCCGCCGCCTCCGTTGGCCGCGTCAATCTCGTAGATGAGTCGGGCTCGCCGAGCCGGTTCCAAGGGTACCCAACACGACCACTTTCCGGCCAGTAGACGCCGTCGGCGACTGTCAAAACCGGAAGCTGCCGGAAAACCGCCGAAAACCGTCGAAAAACCAGAATTTCTGGAATTCGCCAGATCTTCCGCTGGAGCTCACCTAGTCGATCCTGATCGAACGTCGGATGCCGAGGAGCGCCGAATTCGAGCTCCGAGACGCGCGACGAACCCTAGCCGTCGCCGATTGCCGACGACGTGAGGTATAATTACCTCCGATTGAGTTATTTAAAATTGATTATGATTGTTAGCATAGCATGCTAGAATTAACTAGTTGTCATGATGAATGCCATACTATGAATGGAGTAAGGATGTGCATGATGAGATTAAGTAAGTGATCTAATGAGATGAAGTATAAGCATGCTAATTGAGCACGATGTAACTTAGGAAACACGATAAATTGGAATGAATAGGATGATAGAATTATTTTCACTTTTATGATTATTGATTATTGATCGATTATTTGAGGGATGATTATTATGTCGTGTGATATTCATTGATTTTGATGCATCATGTAGTTAGTGGGCGTTAGTATTTAGTTTTGATGTGTAGGTGCGGAATAGGAGCTCGCCGCCTAGGCGCGATGACACGCTTGGAGCTTCTACCAGGTCCGTTAGGACTTCTCTCTGATTTTTATGATCTTTTCTATTGTATGTTTGATTTATTATCTGCAGGACGGGTTAAGTGGCGTTTTATCGGATCCCACTTAACTCGGGCCATTTAACCGAACATTTTCCGGATTAATAACCCTCAGGATGAGATCCCTCGAGGTTGATTTCAAAAACAAGATCCACCAAAAGTTGCCTTCGGGCCTATTATATAAATCCCTACCCAGCCCTATATATATATGTAGTTTTCGCGTTTTCAGTGAGACGAGAGATGGAGAAATCGACTGCACGTACCATGCAGAGGATGTCGTGACAGTCAAAGCGGGCTCTGGATTAGTGCCAGCGGACTGTTCCATTCCCGAGGGATCCTGACAACTCCGCGTTTGAGTTCCTCACACCCGGAGAACGTGGAGGTTTACGGGTACTGTTTAGTACAGCGCATGTCCGGACTTGTGGTTCAAAGGGTACTAAAGGCGACTGCCTGAGAGTACTCGGCCTTCGTGCTCAAGGCCAGGAGAAATATGGAGGTAAGGAGAGGGCTTAGGATAAAGTTTCACGAGAAGTACTGAAAAAGAAGTGCCGAGAGCGGCACAGTACCAGCAGCAGATCAGTAAGTTCGGGATGCTACCGGGTCTGCAGCCCAGTGGCTCCTCAGTAGTGCCCTTCAGAGTGTTCACGTGGAGTATATGTTGTTTTCTTTCATATGAGAGTTTGCTCTCATAGCCAGTTTGTTATAGTTATTTTCTTTTCGGACCAGTAACGCTTGTTACTGACGTTTTTCCTATATATATGTAGGTGATAAGCACGAGATGGATGTGCCGGCCAGGACGGAGGAGCAATAAGGTCTTCTGCACACACACATTGGGTGATTGAATGTTTAATGTTTTGTTTATGATGTTATTTTATAAACATGCTATGATTAAATATTTGAGGCATGACAATGACATGAAATGAAATGATCAGAGTAGCGCAACAAAAGTGTGATGGGTTAGGACCCAAAGTTCAGAGAATGATGAATATAGTAGATTAGAAGTCTGTGTGAATGCTATTGTTGCTATGCATATATATGCTTGAATATATGATTTTGACAGGGTGGCCCCTAATTACATTTTTAGGGGAAATTCTGTCCCTTTCGTTTTAGAATTTTTACTAATTTTGATTGTAATTGTGTTGGTGTGAAAATTGGTTGCATGTCATCCATGTAGTATCCTGTTAGGGTTTTATGCATTCATACATACATATAGCAAGTTGGATCTTCATCTTAAGATGCCGAGATTGGATCCGCACGAGTTAGGTTCGGGTTAGCCGACCTAACCGGGGCCTGTAACATGCCGGTTTGGTTCACGAGTGTGAACCGGATTTGGGGTGTTACAGAACACCTATACATGCACAACGTGTCTCAAGGAGTATGTAAACATATTCTATATTGAACTGTAGCGTTTGCATTCGGTTTGTGGCATGTGCGTTGGTGAATGTCTGCTCACCTCCACTATCTAGGTAAATTGGTGGTAAGACTAGGATATTTGGAAGGGTAGAGTGTGAAAATTCTTAGCTCTGTCTGATGTCTATAGGTCTCATGAAAAGAGACTGGATCTCTCGTCTAAGTTTAATCAATTGCTCTTAGACTCTAACTAGGAGGTATCTCATCCTTATATGGTTTGACATCACGTATACGAAGTAGTGTACTAAGCAAAGTTGTAACGAAAAAATCTGTGTAGGCTAATGGGTGGTCAAAAATATCAGGAGGACTGTGGACACTTCTCTAAGATCATCACAGTTGAACTCTGCTATAGGTGGCCAGGCTATGGAATAGTCAATCAACGACGAGCCTAAGAGACAGCTCTTAAAAGGCTTTAGTTCAATTAACTAATAGTTGGCATGTGTTTCTCAATGCCGTATTAGTTATGCACTTCTAAATAGATGGGTCCAAACGACCCAAAGACCACTATCTCCCTTTTAGTTTACAGGACCTTGTAATGAGGTTTAACATTTGTCTTGTTTGCTCTTTAGTGGTGTGCGACCTGCCATCCCATACAGATTTGTAGCAATAAACTTGACTCACATGACTACAATCACTATGGTAGACTTTCAAGCAAAGTTATATGTAAAAAATGAGTATACACTGGTGTCACTTTATCTTGTCAGTGTAGTTTGGTCTGATTGAAGTCCCTATCTGTGTCACTCCCAAGTTGGGGTGAAGTTGTCACCTCAAAACTGGTCTGCCATTAGCTACCTGTACTGTAAGCCCTAAACAGTACCATGATGGTACCTTATATACTCTGGGCAAAGGCTTAAACCTACGTCTCAAGGTAAGAACCTAATCGTACTGGCGTAGCACAAGGAAATCACTCTCTCCCTAAAGGACACTTCCTCACACCTTTTATGCCAAAGGCTTTAATATGAGTTGAACCCCTCTTGTTGGTTGGGGTCACACTACATGTCTGACTATCCGCTAATCATCTGCTATGTATACCCCTGGCTATAACCCATATGTATGCAGCCATGCTGACTGAACAATATGACCACTGTGGCCATCCCATCCGGAGGTCATATTACCCTATTCTTTGACTCTGTCCATATGCATCCCTATATAACTATCATTAACACAGTTTGATGATGTTATCTTGCAATACACATCTGCCCTAAAAATATCATGTTAAGGCAATGGTATGCAAGATGACTGATGATGTTGATCATGTGACATCACTTCAAAACAACCTTAGTACTCCTAATTCTTTTCTGTCCTATTGAGGCTACTATAGTTGTACCATGTCCTCATTCTCTGACCCTATTCGGCTCCGAATGTTGTGACATGTGGCTTTGTGTTAGGCTAAGAACATCCTCAAGTACTTGTCATCCTATAGGGTGAGGTAACTACTTGGCCTTTGTTATCATAATAATTGCATACTCAGAAGGCGATAGTGCATCACGGATGGTGGTTGTTCAACTCGGTTGGAGGTTGTACACCTTGCTCGGTGGTTGTGCACCTCGGATTGTGGTTGAGCAACTCAGATGACGGTTGTGCACGTTGGTTGGTGGTTGTGCACCTCGGACGATGGTTGTGCAACTCAGATGGTGGTTGTGAATCACGAAAGGAGGGTTGTGTACCTCAGATGGTGGTTGTGCAACTTGGGTTGGTGGTAGTGTTATCTAGGTGCTGAAGCTTGACCCTGATCATGTACGTTGTGAACCCACTACTATTTGTGGCATGTTTATCTCCATGTGTCTGTCTCTCCAGAGGTAGGTGCTCCAACCATGCGTGTTTGATCTGGAGGGATCTAGATCATGGTGGTGACATGTACGATGATGAACTAATGCTATGCCTACACTTATCTCCTATAATATGGTTCTCAATAGCAATCACTGATTTGGACTTGATAGATTGAGTGAAATTTGGCCAACCGTCTAAAAATGTGGTCATCACTCATCCTCAATGTGTTCATGCCTCTGTCTATTAAAGAGTGGCCAACAATACTATTGGGGCAGACATACACTAGTGAAAGAGGGGAGGCAGTGAAGTGTCCATGGGGCTTTAGATCTACCTCGCTATTCATCCTTATCCACTATTATCTCCTAGAAGTGGTCTATCTCAAGTCATCTGCCCAAACTTTCAGCTAGGCTTCAAGTACCTCAGTGGCTCCATTGGCATAGCTATAGCCTTCATCTACAAGGATTTGTCTGAGGGATAAGGTTCTCCAAGGTAGACCTCGAACTATGTCTAATGGATCTAGCCAAGGCACTCAGTGGTCCATGCTCACATGTCACATAACTCTGCCAGCGTCTCCATACTTCAAACTACATGCATGTGTCATCTCTGATAACTTCATCTTACAATGTACACCATGTCCCAAGGAAGGATTGATGTGGTAACATGTGAAAGGATGGACAAGTGCTGTAGTGTCCTTGGTGGACAAGGTAATCCAAGTCACAATTGGCTCAACCTCAGCTAACTGAATATGTGGACACTGTTAAGTCGTCCAAATCTCTAGCACAGTAAAAGGGAAGGATGAGTCTCTAAATTTATCATGACATGCTTATGAGGTCCATGCTGCCATCTATTGAAATCATGATCTCATATCTATCTTATAACTGCTAATACTAAAACATACACTACTTAGGTCTGACTATGCAACAATCAGAAATCTTCAGAAAAGACCAAAGGAAATACCTGTTGGCTTAGCTAAGGACAACTCCACACACGTAGCTCAAAACAAAAGTCTTCCATTTCAATAGACCAAGACATGACTTTGTTACCAATACTACAACACCAATTTTGGTTCACTTAAGAACCGAATTAAAATTGTTACGATCGTGTCAAATCATGTCTAAAGCTGGTAAACTACAAGACTTAATCATTAATATAAATTGAAATAACCCACTTGGCGTCTTGAAAAAGGAAGACATTACTAAATATGCGCTAAAACACATCAAATATAAATAAAAGTATGAAAGAAAATAATTGCGCTGAGCTCAAGTGTGTGTAGCGTCTATCTATCCTCCCACCAAGGCTGACTCAGGGTCACAAGACTTGCATATATAATATGGAAAATGACAGTAACAAGTGTTATTGGTCTAGAAATAACTAAATAATCAAACTAATCATGAGCCATAAGCCTTAGCATGAGTAGCGTCCCGTTCTGACTTGTCAGATGCCTCGGCGTTTCATACTATCTCACGCTTGGGAAATCCATTATACTAAAGCCCTCTACATCCTCTGTAAAACTTCTGACTTTGAGCATAAAGGCCGAGTACTCTTAGGAAGGCGCCTTCAGTACCCTTTGAATCCACAAGTCTAGACATGCACTGCATTGCAGTACCTGTAATCCTCCACACTTGTTCAGGTTTGAGGAACTCAAAATATGGAGTTGTTATGATCCCTCAGGAATAGATCAACCCGCTCACCAATCTAGAGCTTGTTTTAACTGGCAAGTGCACCGCTCGCTGTACTTGCGAGTCAGTTTCACCATCTCTCGTCTCACTAAAAACTTGTTAAATTTATGCATAGGCCTGAGACGGGAATTATATACATAGGCCCGAAGGCAACATACGGTGGATCTTGTTTTCGAAATTAGACTCGAGGGATCTCATCCTCGAGGGTTATTATTCACAGAAGTAAAATATATCTAAATGACCCGTGTTAAGTGTGGTACGATAAAATAATCACTTAACACATCCTACGATCTGAAAATCAAATCTAGAATAGACTATAGCGATATAGATGAGAAGATTCCTATTGGACCTATGGTCAAAGCTCAAAGCATGACGTCTCATTTACGACGAGCTCAGACTCTGAAACCTACATCGGAACCCACTGCTAAGTAAAATACTCACCATCTCTATATGATGCATGCTCGTGATATGTGCTCACATCATCAATACTTCTTAATAAAGAAGACATTACTAAATAAATCTACAACTAAACATCTAGTGTAGAAATCGAGACATAATAAAGAAAATGATAAATAAAAAATAAATAAATAAATACACTCATGAATAAATAGATAAATAATAAATGCCTAAAAATAAATAATACTTTAATCATAAAATTAAAATATCATTATATTATATAAATACACAATTAAAGACTAGTAAATATCACATATATAAATAAATAAATATATAATCATTCGATAAATAAATAAATAAATAAATATATATATATATACACACACACGCACACACATACAGTTTAGTAAACATAAATAAGATTAGTATTAATAAGTAACTATATCATTAATAATAAGAAATAATCATGGAAACATTCATTATATATGATAAACATATAAATAGAAAGAAATAAACAATAATGAAAAAATAAATCGATAAATAAACAAATAAATACTAAATCAATAAAGAAAAATACTCAAAATATCAAAAAAGCTAAATAGTGTGAATATGCACCTAAACTAATGTAAGGTGTCTTGATTTACAAAAAATGGTCGAAAACGGACTGAAAAGGAGCTAAACTGGGATAATTGGATTGAACCGAGCCGAACCGAGTCAAGCCAAGTCAACTTCATCTAGGTTAAATAAACTGGTGGTGCGTCAACTGGGCTAGTTTGGACTAATAGACACGACATGAAATCAGGTTGGTGGGGAGGTGAATAGGGTCGGGTTGGCAAACGCGACATGGGTAATCGGGTCCGACGGGGCAGGCAGTGTCAATTGATAGAAAACGCTAACGGCTGTGCTATGGAGGCTGTTACCGGTTGCGATCGAAAGAGGGGTGGACGGGGAAGATTGTGGTGGTGATGACCAATGAAGTTCGGCTACCAGTTGGCCAGACAATGACCGAAAAGTGGCAAAACTGACTGGAGTCGTAAAAGTGACTCTATAGGTGAGAATCGAGGCAAGACGACTAAATGGGCCTAAAGACGGTAAACTCAATTGGGTGAAAATCTATGACTTAAATCAAGCTGGGCCCATAGGGGCAATTCGGTACTCCAAAATCCCTAAGATTCATGTAAATGAGATATCTTGAAAATCCAAAACGGATACTAAATGCAGCAATGGTCAAGATCTTGGCCTAAATCCCTGGCTAACACATAAGAAAAATCTATATACTTCATGCATGCACTAATAACTCATGCTTTGCTATATCATAATTGGAGTTATCATCTGCATGTCGGGCATACTCAGCCTCTATAACATGTTCATATAGCCATCTAGGCCCCATACTCATGGTCTAAAAATTGGTCTAGCTCAAACTCACTCGAACTTATTCAAGATTGGCCTGAACTGGGTAAAACTACGAGCAGGTAAAATACTAACCTGAAGCTGGGCTTACATCATCAATCATTGGACTTTTTGGAAGCATGGCTTGCCTGATGGAGTACCGAGTGTGGATCATTATAGGAGCCTTCTAGGATGAGGATACGATCAAGTAGTACTCGGTCATGGACTCGACATTCGCACGCAAGTGTTCAAATAATTTCAATATATGCAAGTATACAAGGTCGAAACAGTAGTATAATGATAAATTCAAATATTGTCCCATGGGGAGATGAATTTCCTATAATTAATTAAAGAAAATAAAATGAAGAACAAAACAAAAATAATTGACTTAACTAAATTTAAATAATAACTTTTAAGAAAAGGAAAAGTTAAAATGATAAACTAGTTCTAGAGTCAAATTTCCCTTAACATCAATTTAATCTTCATCAAATCTTCATCTTATCTTTTATTCCATCGGATTATCGATCTAGGATAATTATATGACATGGTGGCTCCCGCTCCTTCATGCTTCTATTATTTTGCCTCAATTTCTGCCTCCCGGTGATAATTGATTAATCAACAAAATAATGCATTAAGATTTGTCTTACATTCGCATAAAGTATTGTGTATTTTTCGACCACAACAATAAACAAGTCAAAAGACTTGTCGTATGATGAATTATCAACGACTAATCTAATTAATTTCTCCCAAAATCTAATTAAACCTCATGATCTAAAATATAGGCGATTAATCTATTCTTAGCATTTAGAACATGATAATTCAAACAATCCGAATGAATAAAAGAGTAAGAGGTTGAAATAAATTCAATTAAATCATGTTAAGTTCCATTCTTCTATAGAACGAAATAAAAGACTACTCCATAATAAAAATAGAAAATAATATACAAAAGAAAATAATTTTCATTAGGAAAGAGAAAAGAATGACAAAACTAGAACTACTTCTTTTACTAAACTCCTAAACCAAGAGTTGAAATAAGATCAACAACAAATGACCACCCCTTTATATAGAAGTGGAGATATAAGAATTCGAATAGGGTGTTCACAAATTGACGTAGTCTAATTAATTATGATGTCCCTTCAAGTTTCCAACTCCTCGACTCCATTGAACACCATAACTTGTAGCCATTGGGTGGCCATAACTTTTCAATTCCAAAGCTTAATTTATTCATCTTTTTCTGCGTTGAAATGCCAAAATTAAGCATATCTCATAAAATATTAATTAACTAGAATATAACAAAAAATATCACCTAATTAATAATGTTTATACCTGTAAAGTACAAATCATATAAAATACCTGGGTAAATATTATATATTTTAAACACTTAACAGCAGGGAGCCCCGACATATCTCATGCGAGGAGGCAGGGAGTTTAGGATAGAATTTTATGGAAAATACTTTCCTCCTAATGTGAGAAAGTTGAAAGAGAGAGAGAGGAAAGTATTTTCAACTTTCACACATTAGGAGGAAAGTATTTTCAACTCTTAAGGGTTCTAGCATAGCATGTATGATTATGTTGCACAGTCGTTGAGTGACTCCAGCATATGCTAGATTTTTGAGACTTCCTCTGTGGATACTAGGGTACCCATTTGCCAGTTTTGATATTATCAATAGTTACTTTCAGACCAATAATCAACTTGTTTGATTACTAATGTTTGTCCTATATATGTAGGTAAGCTTCTATTAGTAGTGGTCGGCAATGGCAGAAGGATTGAGTGGTTCATGGTGGAGGTACTGACCGTTGTGTTAAATTCACTAATGTGTTGTTGTGACTATATATTTTTGGGGAATGTAATTCAATGTAATATGATTCTCTATGTGGGCTTGAAGTCTTGATATGTAACAAGTTTAAGTTATGACTCTTGACTGTGTGGCATGGTGTGATGTGTGCTAGTCTATTTATGTAAATCAACTTCGGTGTAGTGTAGTTAAATTTGGGGAAATGACTAACAAATCGTTGGTAGGTTGCGTAAGCCTCAATGTCCCAAAATGATGTTGGAGCATAAAAGGTATGTTAAACATACTTGCTACAACAGTGTGTTATGTGACAAAATGATGTGGATTGGAGGAGCATAGGGTTCACACTACTCGAAGGGTCCATGTGAAGACCAGATGTTAGGGTTTGATGCTCTGGTGTCCGATAATGCTCTTATGTTTTAATTTACTTCTGCAAGGTATGTGGACCAGGTAACCATAATTCAATATTTATATTACCAAAAGTTCATTAGCATCGTCTAAGTATAAGCTGCCCAACTCAAGGTTGTAGCAAAGTACAAGAACTGGATCATGTATCTGCATTATGAAACACTTAACCTCTTAGCTGTATTGGAGATGTTACCTTTGTATAGATCAGTGTGTTCATTGCATTGTAAAATCATTCTTTCCATTGTAGGGAAGGCAATGTCTCCTTTGTAGCTCAGAGTGCTCATTTATGAGGCCTAAAGTTAAGACCTTTTCTATGTAGTAGGATTCAGCTTGCATTGTATGAAATCCTATAAGGTGTCAGTCTTAAGCCTCCTTGAGGGTTGAGATTCACTTCCATACAATTTGTATGATAGAAGTCTAATAAATAGCTTTACAAATTATTGCATCGCAGTTCGGTCCGGCTTTGGGCAAAAAATTGGGGTGTTACAACTTGGGATCAGAGCTAACTTCTTAGACTATTAAGATGGCTAACCTTTAGAATGTGAGGTGTATGTACTCACACACTGTATGATATTATTGCTATGCTGAATGTATGTATGATTGCGGTATATTTACGTTAAGTCATGTTATGATATCCCCATGAGCCGTTCCATAGCCTACCCGGCAAGTATGTTCTTGCTTCTTCTATGTATGACTTTTATGTTTTCATTACATACTTTTACAGGGACCTGTATGCGTAGTATGGATGGAGATGTATCCTTACGTTTAAAACCAACTAGACTCAGTGAAAGTTTTGATAAGTATAAATTAACTAAAATTCTTGAGATAAAAAGGTTTAACCATACCTAGGGTCATGCTATAGACAGACAAGGAGATGATGAAAGTAGATAAGATATTGTCAAACCGTATAGGGAATGATAGAGAAAAACTCCAAAGCCCATCATCCATGAAAGTAGGTAAGATATTCTCTCCTTCCTCTACTTCTTCCTCCTTCTCCCTTACCCTTTCTACTCTCTCATCTTTCTTCACCTTTACCCCCTTTGGACATCTCTTTTCTTCTCTTTATCTTCCCTTATTTTGTTCTTGAAGAGAATTTATGAAACGATATTGTGATTATACCTCTAGGTAAGAATAAGTGGTTCATAGGTCTATGTTTAAACTCTGCCATATCCATAAGACTACATACTTACATAAAAATGATAGTTACCCAACTAGGGGAATGATAAAACAATGGGTGCAAGATAGGTGAAGATTTTTAAAGCAAAGTACGTAGGTAGTTATGCGACGATAGAGACATGATGATAGGCTGGTAGAAATGACGTGAGTAGATTATATGATAAAGTTGACCATGCTAGATATTGGGCAGATGAAGAGAGGAGTGTATGATATAATTTTAAGGATGTATTGGCAACCAGATGTTAGTAGTGGACCCCTTTCCTATTGGATACAATTATGATGACCATGCTTGTAGACCGATGGAGGTAGTTGGATCATAGAACACTTAGACATATATGAGATGATATGATGGGTACAACATTATCAAGAATTCAGAGTGTAGGTATACACTAGGTTGACCCATAGTGTAGAAACTAAGTTAGCTTGTATGACTCGTGACCACTGAGCATGGTTAGTCATAATAATTTGATTAGTAGTATCACGACTTGAGTGAGGATTGATAGGAGGTGTAGGTAGCAATATGAGAGTGATATGACCGTCGGACGACTACAATATGGAATGAACTAGAGGTGGATAGATAGCAAATGGGGAGGTAGAGTAGTCAGTTGTCTTATCGTAGCTCGGAGGAACATAGAGCAACTCGACCACCAAGCGAGTAGCTCAACCGTCATCTGTGTAGTGCAACCACTGCCCTAATATCTCGATCGCCGTCCCAGTAGCTCAACCACCATTCAAGCAGCTTGAATGCTATCCAAGTAGCATGACCCCTGCATGAGTAGGTATACTTAGTAGGCTAGCTATAGGATAGATGGGCATAGGAGTGCATAACAATAGGATAGATGGGTACATGAGAGCATAACTATAGAATAGATGGTTACATGCTAAGTATAGCAGAGTTACATGATGAAATAAGAGGATAGGTAGACAATGTCAGGAACTATAAATAAGAAATAAGGTTTGGACTATAATGACTAGCAATTTAGTAGTAACCACCAGAGGTCAAAAGGAAACGATGGTATAGCATTAACTACTTAGTATGTGATGAGTACATTACATGAGTAGGCAAGAGTATAGCATCTTGTCAGAAGGATAAATGATGACCAAAGAAGCCTAACCGAGGTCAGAGATCCAAATCACCTACACTAGCATCCAGTGGGCAGCCCAACATAAGAGATGCGGGGTGCAGTGTTGTGTTGTTCTATTGTAAAATCTAGGCCCTTTGGCTTAGATTTTATTTTTTGTTTGGCTAGGTTTGGCCTTTGGTTTGATTTAATTTACCTTTTGGCTTGATTTGGTTTGGCTTGGCTTTTAGCTCTCAGTTATAGGGAGAGTTTGTGTTGCTATACCTTGATTTGGAAGGCTTTGGCTCATGTGGATGTTTGTTTTGTTGTTTTGTTTGCATGTGTTGCGTTTTACAAATAGTTAATAAGGTCATTTAGATGTTAGAGGGGTCGCTTTGGAGGGGGGTATTTTAGTCATGCATCTAGTGTCAAGATATTATCAAAAACCTAAGTAGATGTGACATTTGGCTTGTTGTCACACCACTTCCTAATAGTCTTCTATTTTATATATGTGACCAGTTTGAGTTCATACCCGTTTAAATATTTATTTATTGTTGTACTATTATAAAAGCCATGAAATTTGTATAAGTACAATTTAATTAGAATCATAAAAATGTCATGAGCCACGTCAAATTAATAGACCATGCCACATGTTGGGTTGTGTTTATTAATTATATATGTATTTATGTGCACCTTTTCAATTCTTTATACCAGGATTCATTGTCTTTTCCTTCTCATCTCATTTTTCTATGAAAAACTTTGTCTTTATAACCATATCTTTCTACCATAAATTCTAAATCGTATTACTATCATCCTTCCACCTTTTATTAAGTTTTTCCAAAATTATCGTCTGTCAGAGATCGTTTGTATTTGCTATTAAAGTTGGATGAACGTCAAGATACCTGTACGTCAACTATGCTTTGACGTACATATTTTTGTCGTTAAATATGTGGTGAGTTATTATTCTTTTGAGTATGTTGTTATTTAATCTTCTATTTTGGTAACTCTTGTGCTATTGTTTTGTTGTTGTTCTTTTTCATTCATTCATGTAATATTTTTATTTATCTATTGTAATCTACAAATATATATAACAATTGAATTAAATCAACCATATTTCGTTTCATCATTCATTCTCATGCATGCATCATATGCATTGCATTAGATGTTGAGTTGGGTTCATTTATGCGTCGAGTGGTTTGAGCTTGCTGGTAGATTTCTTAGAGCTTGGAGACCAGGTTTGTTTAAGACTCATTTCTTATTTTACGCTTATCTAATGTGTGGACAGTTTAATATTGAAGGACGAGTTAAGTAGTGGTTTTATAGCAACCCACTTAATTCAAACCATTTAGACGTCGTGTTTAATAAGCCACTAGGATGAGATCCTCGAGTTGCTTTCAGAAATCAAAAGATCCATTGCAAGTTGCCTCCTTTCTGGAGACCTATTGATATAATTATTCCCTACCTAAAACTAATGTTATTATATTATATTTTTGCAATTTTGAGAATGAGGAGATTGATGGCGATTGTTTAGGGCAATTTCTAGGGTGCGACCTATTGGGGATGCAAGTTGTTTCATTTTCATTGTTCTTTTTCATTCATTCATGTCATATTTTTATTCATCTATTATAATCTACAAACATATAACAATTGATTTAAATTAACCTTATTTCTTTTGATCATGCATTCTCATGCATGCATCATATAGATTGTGTTAGATGTTGAGTTGGGGTTCGTTTATAGGTCGTGTCGTTCGAGCTCGCCAGTATATTGCTTGGAGTTTGGAGACTAGGTCTGTTTAAAATTCATTTCTTATTTTTTGCTTATCTATGGGTGGGTTGTTGTATATTGTAAGATGAATTAAGTGGTGGTTTTATTGTAACCTACTCAATTCGAGCAATTTAGACGTTGTATTTAATAACCTTTGAGGATGAGATCCCTTGAGTTATTTTTGAAAACCAAAAGTTTCATTGCAAGTTACCTTCTTTCCGGAGGCCTATTAATATTATTATTCCCCTCCTAAGCCAACTATTATTATATTATGTTTTTTAGATTTTTGAGAGTGGGGAGATTGTTGGAGATTATTTTGGGTAAGTCCCACTTTGAGTGGTAAGTCCTCGGGCATGACCTATTGAGGAGCCTAGTTGTTTCGTTGTTGATGAGATCGATGCAAAGTTCTACTTCTCTTCTTGCTGCATCATTTTCACCCCCTACGTCTAGGAGCTTCTCACACCTGGAGAGACATAGGGTTGCGGGTACTATATTCTGCGGCGTATGTCATGACTGTGGTGTACTTGGCTTGCCTTCAGAGCTTAGAGGAGATGAGCATGGTGGAATTAGAGAGGATATGAGAAAGGGTGTTGTCCAATCAGTTGTGGGTCGCACGCTGGTGTAGTTTCCTTTTGTGATTCTTCTTGTGGTATACTATCTATCCCCTTATTGTTTTCCTTTAATATGAACTACTAAGTTTATATGCTAGTTTGATATTATTGTTATTTTATTTTGCGGAGCGGTACCTTTTTGCATAACTTGTTATTGATGCTTTTTCTTTTTAATATTTATGTAGGTAGTGTGCATAGAGTGTCACTGGCGGATGCAGGGGATGTTAAAGTCTTCACACATTAAAATACTCTCGTCACGCTATTTTCGTGTTGTTTTATGCTACTTTACCATTTTATTTTGGTCATCGAACATCTTTACTCTTGGCTTAGTATACTGATGTAATAACGCCATATTTTAGGAACCTATATTTCTAATAATTTATAATATTTTAAATAATTTTTTTCTTTACTTGTTATGGTTGTGCGTAGTGGTTGTCTTCCATCGAAGACGCCAAATAGGGTTAGACCTTAAGGGGTTTTGCGGGCGTGGTTTTCCATGTAATTATGTTAAGAGATATCAATATTAGATAATATAACATTTTGGTTCAGTTTAATGATGAAATGAGCATGGGATGTTACAGATGGTATTTAGAGCTATGTCTTTGTTGATTGGAATGGAAGATATTTTTTGAGTATGTGTATATGTTGAGTGATCCCTAGTTTTTGCTAGCAGATATGTTCTTGTTTGTGCTGTTTGTTGTTGTGCACTTATCTTCATTTGGGATGGTCTTAATAGGAGGTTGATAGATATGGTGAGGAAGACTTGCAGGACTATTTTAGAGATTTGACACCACCTAGAGTTCTAAGTCTAGGGGAGGCTCATAGTGGTGGTAGTTGATCTAGTCAACCTCCTAGTCAGGCCGTTAACGAAGAGGAGGTTCCTATGGAGAATGTCCAAGTGTTTGATGTTCAAATTCCTAAGGCACTAATTCCCACTTCATGATGATAGAACTTGGGAATGGACTCACACTACCTCAGGGTGAAGTAGAGATTCTTGATCAATGAGATTAGGTAGCATGATGACTATGATAAATGATTTCGTGACAAGGGTGATAGAGATGCTTTGCTAGAGACCCAACAACAATTGAGAGAAATGCTAACAAACACCCAACAACATATGAAAGATTGAAGTTTGAGTTGGCGAGATCACAGAAGAGACATATTAAGGATGGGAAAAAGAGTGAGACACCATCCTTACCTCCATGATTATGGGTATTGCAGCAAACGCCACCACTACCTCAGGATCCTATGACAAGTACACCACCAGTTACACCCATGATGTGACTTCTGTTTCATTTCATGCACCTGTGCAAGGAGGCAATGAAACTGGAAGTGGGAGAGACTGTACCTTCAAGAACCCTCAAGGTTGGAGAAGGAATTGGTCTTCAACAAGTAAAACCTAGTGTGTGGTAGGTAAAGAAGTTTTTGAAGAATGGACACGGCATATTTGCTTGGAATCTAGAGCCATACAAGGAAAATGAATGGTTTATTACTACCAAGGGAGTGGTCAAGAGCATGGATTGCCCTTTAAAGCATTGGGTTCGAATAGCAATAGGTACTTTTAAAGGCAAGGCAAGGACTTGGTGGGACTTTGCCAAGTGAGTACATTTCAAGGGAAAGCACCTAAGGACATTGCTTGGGAGAAATTCGAAGTGGTATTCAACAATATGTATATTCCACTTGAGAAGCGGAGGAGAAAACTAGAATTTGAACACTTGAGGCAAAAGGGTATTATCAGTTGCCAAATATTTGGCCAAGTTCATTAGTTTGGAGAGATTTGCTCCTGGTCTAGTAGCCATTGAAAAGATGAAATTTGATAGATTCTTTAAGTGATTGATCTACCCTATTAAGTAGAGACTAGCCACTATAAAATATAAAACGTTGGATGAAGTAGTTAGTGTAGCCTCTAGAGATGAAAGAATCTATCAAATTAGAGACATGATTATTGGAACTTAGAAAGTTTTGGAAAGAAACACCAGTATGAGAAACAAATGGAGCGTGATCAAGAGGAAACTAAGAAAGGAGTCCAACATTTCCATGAGAGTGATACAAGGTCATTGGGATGCACCAGATCAAGTGGTGTGTTTTGGTTGTGAGTTACTTGGGACATATGAAAAAGGCATGCCCACAATTCAACTAGTAACCACAGACTCAACAATCTCTTTTTAGCATTGTATGTTTTGGATGTGAGGTGTCTGCCATAAGAAAGAGGAATTGCCCTTTTGAGAACTCAACAAAAGGGTTTGTTGCTAGCTCCTCAGTAGCTTTTATTTGCCAGCTCCACAAGGTTATCATGGGGCTCCACAAGGTAGAGGTTGAGGAGGTCAAATGAGAAATCAAGAATCATCAACAAAGAGGTGTGATGAATGCCGTTATTGTTGTGTCTTCTGTAGCATCGGTTGAATCAACTGCTCCATCAAATCCTACCATGGCAGCACCAACACAAGCTAAAGGGAAGATGTTTGCTGCTACTATTGCTGGTCCTTTTGCACCAACACAAGCTCCATCTCATTTCTCTATGTAAAACATTGTCTTTATAAACACATCTTTCTACCCTGAATTCTAAATCATATTACTATCATCCTTCCACCTTTTGTTGAGTTTTCCCAACATTGTCGTCTGTCGGAGTTTGCCGGAATTTGCCATCAAAGTTGGTTGCACGTCGAGGTACCTGTATGTCAACTATACTTTGAAGTACATATTTTCGTCGTCGAATCTATGGTGAGTCATTATTCTTTTGAGTATGTTGTTATTTAATCCTCTTCTTTTTTCTAACATTTGATGAAAGTCTATAACTTTTGACCAAATCTGGAACCTTGATCTTATATACCTACAGTTTGGTTAAATCTTCTATTTTGGTAACTCTTGCACTATTGTTTTGTTATTGTTCTTTTTCATTCATTCATGTCATATTTTTATTCATCTATTGTAATCTACAAATATATATAACAATTGATTTAAATTAATCTTATCTCGTTTGATCACGCATTCTCATGCATGCATCATATAGATTGTGTTAGATGTTGAGTTGGGTTCATTTATAGGTCACGTGGTTAGAGCTCACCAGTAGATTGCTTGGAGCTTGGAGACTAGGTCCGTTTAGGACTCATTTCTTATTTTACGCTTATCTGATGGGTGAGTTGTTTTATATCGTAGGACGAGTTAAGTGGTGGTTTTATCGCAACCCACTTAATTTGGGTCATTTAGACGTCATGTTTAATAACCCTCGAGGATGAGATCCCTTGAGTTGTTTTCGAAAACCAAAAGATCCATCGCAAGTTGCCTTCTTTCTGGAGGTCTATTAATATTATTATTCCCTATCTAAGCCTACTATTATTATATTATGTTTTCGCGATTTTGAGAGTGGGGAGATTGTTGGAGATTGTTTGGGTAAGTCCTACTTCGAGGGGTAAGTCCCAAGGTGCGACCTGTTGAGGAGCCTAGTTGTTTCATTGTCGATGGGATTGACATAGTGCTCTACTTTCTCTTCTTGCTGCATCATTTTCACCCCTGCGTCTATGAGCTTCTCACACCCAGAGAGGCGTAGGGTTATGGGTACCATATTCTGCGGCGTATGTCATGACTGTAGTGTACTTGGCTTGCCTTCAGAGCTCAGAGGAGAGGAGCATGGTGGAATTGGAGAGGATAGGAGAAAGGGTGTTGCCCGATCAACTGCGGGTCGCACGCCAGTGTAGTTTCCTTTGGGTGTTGTGTGATTCTTCTTGTGGTGTACTATCCCTTCTTGTTTTACTTTAATATGAACTATTGAGTTCGTATGCCAATTTGATATTATAGTTATTTTATTTTGCGGACTGGTAACTTGTTGCATAACTTGTTACTGACATTTTTTCTTTTAATATTTATGTAGGTGGTGTGCCTAGAGTGTCACTAGTGGATACAGGGGATGCTAAAGTCTTCACACATACACATACTCCCATCGTGTTGTTGTCGTGTTGTTTTATGCTACTTTTCCATTTTATTTTGGTCATCAAACATCTTTACTCTTGGCTTAGTATACATGATGTAATAACCCCATGTTTTGGGAACTTATATTTTTAATAATTTATAATATTTTAAATAATGTTTATATTTCCTTTGTTTTTGCTTGTTGCAGTTGTGGGTAGTGGTTGTCTTCCATCCAAGATGCCAAGTAGGTTTAAATCTTAAGGGGTTTTGTGGGCATGGTCTTCCATGTAATTAAGTTAAGAGATAGCAATATTAAATAATATAACATTTTGGTTCAGTTCAAGGATGAACCGGGCATGAGATGTTACATCTTTGGTGTTCACCTCTACGTTGTGGGTAGCACATATGGCCATTTTATAGCTCTTCATGTGAGTCTACCACAATGGTCAGTAGGTTAAGTGAGGCGAGATAGAGTAGTATGACTCAGTACAGGACAACTGGTTACATAACACGGACATAGGGATGAGACACTCATCCAACCTCACAATGGGCCCAGGGTGACCCAAAGTCGCGATATTGGTCATTTGGGGTCGAGTGTTCTCCATCCTCTAGAATGCACATTACTGGTACTCAATCAAGGAACACCTGTTTAGTTTTACTAATCAGCCTAGAGATTCAGGAACCTGTAACAACCGATGTCGTTCGAGCCCGAACTAAGTGTTACTATATGAAACTAAGTGTCTCATAAATTAATTTTCTATTAATTTGTAATATTTTAAATAAACCCATGACATAAAATTTAATATAATAAATGCTCGAAATAATCTAAACCCCATGAACCAAACTGAAATCTCACTGCCTTGCAAACAACTCTAAAGTATAATAAGAAATAAGAAGAATCAAAAGTCCATTAATAAAGCCATCTAACCGTCTTAACTCTACCCATCCTTTCATAATGCTCACACCTGTGGAGGCAATCCACATGTCAGGGACAAAAACACCAAGTCATGCTAATTACAAGAAAGAAGTTAAGATAGTCTCACAACTATCCGAATTTGAATCCTTTAATGACGGTGAGCCTCATGCTCGAGCTCTCTATTATGTTGGAAGAGTTGTCGTCCATCTAGCTACAATCCCACGTATGCGCACACACGCCACGTGGTCCTCGACACAATAGTACACCGATTGCTCGCCACTAACTGCACTCTCTCAGGTATCACAAGTGCATACAACGAGTCATCTCGTGCCACTACACCCTGTCACCCCTTTTGGCACGAGGGGTAGGCATTTAACTTCTTTCAACGAATTTGAGAGGGTGCTGAACCCCGTGTCGGACTGAGCCAATTCTTTGACCCCAGTTACGTTCGGCACATGATGGCCGAATGTGGGCTCAAACCAATCCGAAGACTCGCAAATAGGAACACATAATTTTAATGGTGTGGTGCTGCCCCGTGTCTGATTGAGCTAATTCTTTCACCACGAGGCATGCCGCTCAGCTTTTATGGTGGTTGAACGTGGGCTCAGGCCGACAAAGACCTCCAAATAGGAACGTATGAAAATCTTCAAGCAATTATGGATCATGGAATTTTGTTGGGGCCCTACAACACACGATCCCAATACGAATGAAACCTCTCCAAAGCCTTCCCTTTGTAAGCCTTAAATGTGCTCAACAAACCATCTAGAGGACGTCTTATTTAACATTAATCGAATATTCCTTTGATATGAGAAGAATACAGAATTCAAAGTCATTATATAATATTGAGAAAAACAATCACAACATAACATTAAACACCAACTATTTGTGTGATAACGAGTAGTA
>JAURVB010009263.1:0-13513 GCA_033002965.1 Piper betle
TTAACAAAACACAAAACAAACACCCGACCCCAAAGACTCGCAGCAGTTCATACCAAGCAGTCGACAGGAAACCCATGCATAAGACGCTAGGGATCTAGCAACTTAACAAAGGCGTCTCCAACAAAACTTTGCATGCAAGAATCCAAATGGAAACAAATAAGATGAGGGATGAAATACTCACACAGTATTGGGGAGGTCGTCTGGGACGGAGATGATGCATGAAATACTCCCTCCTCCTGCATATATATACACTTCAACGATTCCCTTCATTAAATTCTCATACCCCATCATCCATTGGTATTTCCTAGGTTCAACGAGCCCCTTCATTAAATTCTCACACCCCATCATCCATTGGTATTTCCTAGGTTCAACGAGCCCCTTCATTAAATTCTCACACCCCATCATCCATTCATGAATAGGTATTTTCTAGGTGACCTTAAGTCGAACCATGACCGGTCGACTTGATAACCAACCATATCGGTTCATCTATATTTATTTCATAATATTTAGGTTCGAGTCTTGTAATAAAAATCATGGTTTTTACAATCTCCCCAACTTAGAGATATTTTGTCCCCGAAATATTATAACAGCAAGATGATAAGCACCTGATACATCGAACCATCATGGTTCATTTATACATTCTTGTTTCAGTTTTGACTGAGGTTTATTAGCGAAGAACTTTGTTAATTAATAACATAACACAGTGGAAAAAGATAATTACTGGACTTTTCAACAAGGTACTTGAGTCATAAAATGTGAGCTTGTGGAAAACCGTGCTCTGATACCACCTGTAACGACCCGCCATTTTTTCACAATACTATGGGCCCAGCTGGCTAGGTGTTACTCGAAATTAAACCAAACCAACCCTGTAACGACCAAATTAAACCAAACCAACCCTATAACGACCAGCCCTAACCGGTGCTGGGCGTTACTCCACAGTCTTGGATCGTTTCCCAAAGCCACATGTATAACACAAGAAAATAAAAGGAAGTCCAATTTATTATCCATTCTCCTACCCTGAGTTCGTAAAAGAACCACCAACCATAATTGTAATTTTGCCTTAGGTGAGCTGAAATCAATCAATCTTGATTAGCCTACATACCCATGTCGGGATCAAGCTCAATGTAGTTCTACAGGCTCTCAGGTCATTCTGAGATTAAAAGTTGGTCTCCCAGTTCATTCTGAGATTAGGTGGTCTCCCAGGTCATTCTGAGATTAGTCATTGTTGGCTGTCAGGTCCATTCTGACGTATCCATTGTTGGCTGTCAGGTCCATTCTGACATATCCATTATTGGCTGTCAGGTCCATTCTGACATATCCATTTTTGGCTGTCAGGTCCATTCTGACATATCCATTTTTGGCTGTCAGGTCCATTCTGACATATCCATTTTTGGCTGTCAGGTCCATTCTGACATATCCATTTTTGGCTGTCAGGTCCATTCTGAGATATCCATTAACAAAACACAAAACAAACACCAAACCCAAAGACTCGCAACAGTTCATACCAAGAAGTCGACCAAGCAATCCCATGCATAAGACGCTATGGATTAACAAAGTCGTCTCCAACAAAACTTTGCATGCAAGAATCCAAATGGAAACAAATAAGATGAGGGTTGAAATACTCACTAAGTAATGGGGAGGTCACCTGGGACGGAGTTGATGCTTGGAATACTCCGCTCCTCTAGCATATATATACACTTCAACCATTCCCTCCAGTTAAATTCTGACATATCCATTTTGGCTGTTAGGTCCATTCTGACCTATCCAATTTTTACTATCTGGTCCATTTTGACATATCCATTTTGGCTGTCAGGTCCATTCTGACATATCCATTTTGGTTGTCAGGTCCATTCTGACATATCCATTTTTGGCTATCAGGTCCATTCTGAGATTAGTCATTATTGACTGTCAGGTCCATTCTCACATGTCCATTTTTCGCTGTCAGGTCCATTCTGACATGTCCATTTTTGGCTGTCAGGTCCATTCTAACATATCCATTTTGGCTGTCAGGTCCATTCTGACATATCCATTTTGGCTGTCAGGTCCATTCTGACATATCCATTTTTGTTTGTCAGGTCCATTCTATCATATCCATTTTTGGTTGTCAGGTCCATTCTGACATATCCATTTTTGGCTATTAGGTCCATTCTGACATATCCATTTTGGCTGTTAGGTCCATTCTGACATATCCAATTTTTACTGTCTGATCCATTTTAACATATCTATTTTGGCTGTCAGGTCCATTCTGGCATATCCATTTTTGGCTGTCAGGTCCATTCTGACATATCCATTTTTGGCTGTCAGGTCCATTATGACATATCCATTAACAAAACACAAAACAAACACGAGACCCCAAAGACTCGCAGCAGTTCATACCAAGCAAGTCGAGAAGAACCCCATGCATAAGACGCTATTGATTAACAAAGTCGTCTCCAACAAAACTTTGCATGGAAGAATCCAAATGGAAACAAATACGATGAGGGTTGAAATACTCACTCCGTAATGGGGAGGTCACCTGGGACGGAGTTGATGCCTGAAATACTCCCTCCTCCAGCATATATATACACTTCAACCATTCCCTCCATTAAATTCTCATACCCAATCATCCATTGGTATTTCCTATTTTCAATGAGCCCCTTCATTAAATTCTCACACCCCATCATCCATTCATGAATAGGTATTTTCTAGGTGACCTTAAGTTGGAACCATGACCGGTCGACTTGATAACCAACCATATCGGTTCATTTATATTTATTTCATAATATTTAGGTTCGAGTCTTGTAATAAAAATGAGGGTTTTTACAACCTAATCTCAGAATGAGCTGGGAGACAATTTTTAATCTCAGAATGAACTGGGAGACAATGACTAATCTTAGAATGACCTGGGAGACCACCTAATCTCATAATGAGTTGGGAGACAATTTCTAATCTTACAATGAACTGGGAGACAATGACTAATCTCAGAATGACCTGCGAGACCACCTAATCTCAGAATGAACTGGGAGAAATTTCTAATCTCAGAATGAACTCGGAGACAATGACTAATCTCAGAATGATTTGAGAGACCACCTAATCTCAGAATGAACAGGGAGACAATTTATAATCTTAGAATGACCTAAAAGATAATTACTGATATGTGAAACGATAATGTAAAATAGGTAAAATGATATTACAGATTATATTGACTTGTTTTAATTAATTATGCTGGTCCGGTTCGGGTGGTTCATTAAGGGTCATTACAAAGACTCCCACAAACTGTCCCTGGTTTACATTAACTATATTTTTATGTAACACCCTGTCCGATTCGGGCGGGTCATTACAAAGATTCCCACATAGTAATTTTAAGGGCGTGGTCTTGACCCTGGTTGCGCTCGGTGCATGGTGGTCGAATCTGGGCTCAGGTAGACCAGGGTTGCTAGTAAGGGAAAATACAACATTTCAAATAAATATACAGACCTAGATAGTTTGTAAGTGGACTCGTAACTATGACCAACAATCCTAATCTGAACGAGAACATAAAATTATAGATATAGTAAAATTTTATTCGAGTAGAAATTTATGCAACTAAATGACTAATAGTATATCATCAGTATTAAAATTCAACAATATTAAATATTAAATTATACATGTGATATAACCATTTAAATCCTACTTTACATTTTATATTTATTATCTAAATCATAATTCACACTTCACTAATGATAAAGAAATTATTAATTCATAAACAAGTATTTAATTATTATTATTAGTATATTTGTTTTGAGATAATAATTACTTAACCACGATCCCGATGATTTAGTTAACGGTTATAATTTTTTAATCGCTATTAATATTCATAGCAATTTAATTAATTAAATTGTTTGATTAAATTATTTAAAATAATTTGTAATATTCTAATTCAAAGATATTACTAATACAATTATTTTAAATTATTCAACTCAATAAAGTTTTGAACTTTATTTATTTTCATTATGCTATTTAGGTTCAATGCTTGTGATTTTTGCCCGATTATAGTTTAATAACTCATTTCTACCTTACTGACTCATTATTAAAATAATCACTTTATTTACCTGATATTAAATTTAATATGGTAAAGGTAAAATTTTAGTTTATTAATTACTTATAACCCTCCGATTTAATTTAATCGCTTGTATTACGTCGATTAATGATCGACCATTTATCATTATCGCATTCTTATTATTCATGGCAATTTGGTACAATAATTAATTAGTTTAGTAACTTTACCCATAACCCATTATAATAATTATTTTTAAAGATTTATTACAAGTTAATATTATTTTTTTAATCGAGTCGGTATCAAGCCAACCAATATTTACAAAACTGCCATCTACTTCTACCCCAACATTCTTCTTCTTCTAGCTTCTTATTTACACCAGAAAACAGATCACGTCCTTCACCTTCTTCAACCCAAAACCAGATCATGTCATTCCCTAACTGCTTCCCTTCCCTACCAATCCAATTGGAAGCCTAAGCTCGTACATTACAGCAACATTCCAAGGCGAATCATGTTCTGCACCAAGTCGTGCAACTCCTAGCCAGGAGCGCCACTGGGAACTCTTCTCTTCTCCCTGGCCGACAACCCAACGTCAAGGCCAAGCACTGTGAGCATGCATAGCGTGAGCCTTGGCCGGCGAACTGGAATAGATGTCTGAGAATTCCTCCATAGCGTTGTACCCTACAACCTCCGCCCATAACCAGCTGTAATTCTGCCACCATTTGGAAACCAGGGACACGGCGAGCCCTCCCTTCCGACCCAGCAGCAAGAGAGGACGTCGGGGTTGTGAGGGAATGCCTTGCAAAAGTTTTTACGGTCGCCCATCTTGCCAAAATATCAGACTACTCGGCCATGGACAGAATTCCAGTTTTCAGTTTAGTTCTTGTTGTTTAATGTTGATATCAGACTTTATTTCTCATGATTATAAAGATTATTATCAATTAAAAAGACATGAATGCATGAAAATTAAGAAGAGGGAGATAGGAAGGATACCCAAGCAAGGAAGAAGCACCGGCAAGGAAGAGGAGAACTCGGCGGTCAAGGCGAGGAAGGCGCCCCTTGCACCAAAAATGACGTCGTCTTTCAAAATTATAAAAATGAAAATTACGGCTATGGTATGTGAAAACACCCCTACACCAGCATTTTGTTTAACCGGGTAAATAATAAAATTGGTAAATAATTAATCGGGTAGAATTAACTGGGTAGAAAATATAACACGTTCGGTCCTTCCCGGACTGTGCCGAATATATATATATATATATATATATATATATATATCTGTGTTTGCAATCTTCCCGACTTAGAAATGTTTTGTCCCCGAAATATCATAACGGGCAACAGAACAATCATGGTTAATTTTATCTTCGGGATCAGTTCATGCTACAATGTTAAGAATCTTATGCCACAAATAGGGTAGGGTATTTCCTTGCCATTTCTTGTTTAGTCTCCCATGTAGCTTCCACTAACCCCTAATTTTTCCACAATACTTTTGCCAAAGGAATTTCCTTGTTCCTGAGTGTCTTTATTTCTCTCGCTAGAATGCGAATCAGCTTTTCCTCATAGGTTAAATTTGTTTGTAGCTCTAAGTCTTCAAAATTTCTGATTATATGATCTTCATCTTGTACACATTTCTCTAGCATTGACACATGGAAAACATTGTGTACGCGGGCTAGGCTTGGTGGAAAACATTGTGTACACAATTTCCAACTCAATCCAGGATTGGAAACGGTCCTATGAATATTGGCTTCAACTTCCCTGATATTTTAAATATGATGACCCCCTTCATAGGAGATGTTTTTAGGTACACAAACTCCCCAACTTGAAACTCTAGGTCCCTCCGTCGAGAATCAACATAACTCTTCTGTCGATCTTGAGCTGCCTTAAGTCTTTGCTGAATGAGTTTCACCTTTTCAGTTGCTTCTCTCACCATCTCTGGTCCGGCTGTTATAGCCTCGGTAGACTCCAGCTAGCACGATGGAGATTTGCAGGGCCTACCATATAAGGCTTCAAATGGTGCCATCCCTATACTAGCTTGGTAAGAGTTATTGTAGGTAAATTCAACCAAAGCTAAGTGTTTCCCTAGTCACCTCCCCAATCAAGTATGCAAGTTTGAGTCAGAACAAATCTTCTATAGTTTGAATAGTCCTCTCACTCTAACCATAAGTTTGGGGATGATATACGGTACTCAGTTTGATTTGAATCCCCATGGCTTTTTGGAAGCTTCGCATGAATGTGAGGTGAATAGGGGATCTCGGTCGGAGACTATCTCTTTTGGAATCCAATGCAACTTGACAATATTGTCGACATACAATCCGGCCAAGTATCCCACTGTCCTCATTGATTTTGTGGGGATAAAGTGAGCTACCTTACTTAGTCGGTCTACAACTACCCATATGGAGTCATGCTTCTTCCGAGTCCTTGGGAGTTTTGCAATAAAATTGCATGTGACACACTCCCATTTCCATGTTGTTATTTCTAAAGGTTGCAATAGTCCTCAAGGTAATTGATGTTGGGCTTTGATTTGTTGGCAAGTCAGACACTTGGAGACAAAATCCACAACATCTCTCTTCATCCCAATCCACCAGTAGGTTCTCTTTAAATCCCAATACATTTTAGTAACTCTAGGGTGTATTGAGAACTTTGAGTGATGAGCCTCCTCCAAGATATTCTGCCTTAGTGCATCATCCTTGGGTATGTGAAGACCCGGAAAATAAAAATATATATATATATATATATTATAATAATAATAATAATAATAACGTTCGACGCGGTGGGATCGAACGTGGGGAAAAAATTTCGTTAGCTGGTTAGGTATGAATTACCCAGTTAATTGAGAAGTAATTTCTAACCAGATGATTCTACTGGAATCGGTCAAGTTGACCACATTATTTATCCATTTAACCATTTAAGTGAATCATACCATGTACCCGTTTAAGAGGTTAAGTGAAATGGTTAAGTGAACCGTATTGATTACCCAATTACCCAATTAAAGGAATTGCTGTTTATGTGGCTGACTAGAATAGTCGCCATGGGTCTGCTCGGTGTTACTGTTTGGGTGGCCAGGATGGGGTCACCAATGACTGGTTGAGGGTTGCCATGTGGTGGCCAATTTGGTGACGCCATAGCAGCAAATGGAGGCTGCCACATTACTGATTGGTCGCCATGCATGGTGAAAATACCGTCTTTTGCTGGTTGATTACAATAAAGCTGGGAGATTTGGGTCGTTAAATGAATTGTTAAAGTGGGATGGCAACCAGGTGAATATAGGAGAACTCGATGTGGTTGAGCTAGAATATAAGGTAAATACAAAATACTAAAGTATGGGATATGTTAATAATTGAATTATCAATTAGATAATGGGGATTTGGATGGGGATAATTAATGTTTAATTATCATTAGAATTGCTGAAAATTTAATAAGAAATAAAAACTAACATGAACTAATTACATCATTTAAAATTGATAGTATATTAGTCATGTAGTTGCATGTAGGTTCATGCAAAATAAAATTATACTAATGTATAATTTTATACCCTTATTCAGATTAGGGTTAACTGATCATAGTCAGACGAAATCACAAGTCAGGTACGTATAATAGGTAGAACATCGTACTTTCCTTGTTGGTAGCCTAGGTCGGCCTGAGCCCAGATTCGACCACCATGCACTGAGTGCAACCGGGGTCAAAGAATTGACTCAGTCTGACACTGGGTCGTATTATGTGTGTAAATTGTGTAATGCATCAACATTGTTTTGGAGTAGTGATAGCCGCCCTATGAAAAGGCTACAGCCGGGGTGAGTGAGGCACTGGCACTAGAGTTGGCAGTGAGAGCTTCCCCACAAACAGGGCATAGCAATCACCTGGGTGCAGTGATAGCCTCCCCATAAAAAGGCTCCGCCCGGGGTGTACAAGGCACTGGCACTGGAGTGCAATGATAGCCTCCCCATAAAAAGGCTACGGCCGGGGTGTGCGAGGCACTGGCACTAAAATTGGTAGTGAGAGCTTCGCCACAAACGGGGTGCAGCAATCACCTGAGTGCAGTGATAGCTATCCCACAAAAAGGCTACGGCCGGGGTGTGTGAGGCACTGGCACTGGAGACGGTAGTGGTAGCCTCCCCACAAAAGGGCTACGACCGGGGTGTGCGGATCATAGCGGATACCTCCTCCGCATTGTTTTGGAGTACAGCGGAATCACTCCACCGCATATTAAAATAAACTTAAGGACATAGTGGAATGTACTTGTTTTGTTTTATCTATTATACTACTTAGTGTTGTAATCACTAACGCGGAATTGCCTCCGCATGTGTGCAGATACGAGATTAGGTGATTGACAACAAGAGCATGGAGCAAAATAAATATGAGGACTCCTTTTTTGTTTACTATTTGAGAAATAAGTGTGGCTACTGGGAAACGGTCCAAGACTGTGGGATCTTTATATTTGTGTTTGTTTAAAAAAATGTTAGACATATTTGCCTAAATTTTGAGTAACACCTTGCCAGCTAGGCCCACAATGTTGTGACAAATGGCGGGTCATTACAGATTGTGTTTAATTGTGCTGAGTTTGATGCATCATGTAGTTAGTGGACATTTGTATTTAGTTTTGATGTGTAGGTACGGAGTAGGAGCTCGCTGCCTAGGTGCGATGACACGCTTGGAGCTTCTACCAGGTCCGTTTAGGACTCGTCTCTGATTCACTCTTTTTTATTGTATGTTTGTTTTAATGCCTACAGGACGAGTTAAGTGGCGCTTTATCGGATCCCACTTAACTCGGGCCATTTAACCGAATAGTTTTCCGGATTAATAACCCCTCGAGGATGAGATCCCTCGAGGATGATTTCAAAAACAAGATCCACCACAAGTTGCCTTCGGGCCTATTATATAAATCCCTACCCAGCCCTATATATATGTAGTTTTTGCATTTTCAGTGAGACGAGAGATGGAGAAATCGACTGCACGTACCGTGCAGAGGATGCCGTGATAGTCAAAGCGGGCTCTGGATTAGTGCCAGCGGACTGTTCCATTCCCGTGGGATCCTGACAACTCCGCATTTGAGTTCCTCACACCCGGAGAATGTGGAGGTTTACGGGTACTGTTTAGTACAGTGCATGTCTAGACTTGTGGTTCAAAGGGTACTAAAGGCCCTTTGTGCTCAAGGCCAGGAGAAATATGGAGGTAAGGAGAGGGCTTAGGATAAAGTTTCACGAGAAGTACTGAAAAAGAAGTGCCGAGAGCGGCACAGTACCAGCAGCAGATCAGTATGTTCGGGATGCTACCGGGTCTGCAGCCCAGTGGCTCCTCAGTAGTGCCCTTCAGAGTGTTCACGTGGAGTATATGATGTTTTCTTTCATATGAAAGTTTGCTCTCATAGCCAGCTTGTTATAGTTATTTTATTTTCCGGACCAGTAACACTTGTTACTGACGTGTTTTATACTATATGTAGGTAATAATCACGAGTTGGAGGAGCCAGCTTGGACGGAGGAGCAATGAGGTCTTGTGCACACACACATGTTAGATTTCTGAATGTTTAATATTGTATTATTATGTTATTATATTGTGAATGACATGATTAAATGTTTGAGCATGATGATATGATGTGAATGAAATGCTAAGACACGATAATAGAATGCAAAATATGATCAGAGTTGAGCAGCGGAAGCGTAGTGGGTTGAGACCCAAGCTTCAGAATGAATACGTTATAAATGAGATTCTGTGTGATTGTTAATGCATGCCGATATATTTGTATATATATTATTTTGATAGGGTGGGCCCATAATTGCACTTTTAGGGGAGACTCTGTCAGTTTTACTTCAGAATTTTCATCGATTTTGCTCGTAATTGTGATGGTGTGAAATTTAATTTGCATGTCATTCATGTAGTACCATGTTAGGATTTTGTGCATGCATTCATTCATGACGGATCGTATCTTCATCTTAAGACGCCGAGATTAGATCCGCATGAGTTAGGTTTGGGTTAGCCGACCTAACCGAGGCCTGATAACATGCCGGTTCGATTCACGAGCATGAACCGGATTTGGGGTGTTACATATATAGTTTTATGTTCTCGTTCGGATTAGGTTCATTGGTTGCAGCTGCGAGTTCAAAATGTTTAGGTCTGTATAATTATTTGAAATGTTGTAATTTCCTTACTGCCAGCCCTAAGCCCAGATTCGACCACCATGAGCTCGACCGCATTCGGGGTCAAGGAATTGACTCAATCCGACACGAGGCCACACCATTAAAATTACTACGTGAGTCCATATAATTATTTGAAATGTTCTATTTTCCCAAACTGGTATAATTACTTAAAATGTTATATTTTCCGAAACTGGTAGCCTTTGTCAGTACTAATCTCAGAATGAGCTAGGGGACGATTTTTAATCTGAGAATGAGCTGGGAGACAATTTCTAATCTCAGAATGAACTGGGAGACAATGACTAATCTCAGAATGACCTGGAGACCACCTAATCTATGAATGAACTGGGAGAAAATTTCTAATCTCAGAAAGAACTGGGAGACAATGACTAATCTTAGAATGACCTAGAGACAACCTAATCTCAGAATGAACTGGGAGACTATTTCTAATCCCAAAATGACCTAAGAGATAATTACTAAGAAGGATGAATATAGGGATTATATTGACTTGTTTCATTTAATTATGCTGCTTAGTGGTTTATCCCTAATGCGGAATTGCCTCCGTAGGTCAGCAGCTGTGGACTGAAGAATAGAAGTGTGGTTGGTGGTTCTTTTACCAACCTAGGTATGGTGAATCGATAATAAAAAAAATTGGACTTCCTTATTATTGTCTTATGTTATAAATGTAGTTATGGGAAACGGTCTGAGACTGTGGGATGGTTATTTTACATTTTAGAGAACATGATTTATTGTTATGATTTATATTATATGTTGCGAGACTTATTTGCTGTATTTAAATTCATGTTCTGGAATGTTACATTTACATTAACTATATTTTAAAGTAACACCCGGTCTGGTTCGGGTGGGTCGTTACACAGTGCCACCGGTAGTCTGACAAGTGGTGCCGCCAGCTGTAACGATAGTGACCGTTACACTATGGAAAAGTTCAGGAAGAATGGAGCTGAGGTATTTATTAGATAGACATTACCAAAAAAGCGTTTAGGGCCCTATCTATGTCCCACCACTATCAAGTGAGGTTGAAGCATCTATGCTTCAAGAGGAAGCATCTTACTAGTGAAAATCCATGGGAAAAACCACATTTCATCGACGTGAGATTTCATCCATCACCTGGGCGGAATTTGTGGCAGCATTCAATGGACAATATTTTCAACAGCCCGTTGTCCTAAAGAAAGCACTAGAGTTTGCCATTGACCTAGCACCTGGTGTAACACCAATTTCTAAACCACCATACCGCATGGCTCCAACAGAACTCAAGGAGTTAAAGAGTCAACTAGAAGAGTTGTTGCTGGTAGGTTTCATCCAACCAAGTACTTCACCTTGGGGAGCCCCTGTTCTTTTGTGAAGAAGAAAGATGGATCACTTTGGCTGTGTATTGACTATTGACAACTCAATCAAGTGATAGTCAAGAATCGGTACCCCATACTAAGGATTGATGACTTGCTTGATCAGCTAAAAACAGCCGGAGTATTTTCCAAGATAGACTTGGAGTCTGGTTAACACCAGTTGCGAGTAAAGGAGTCAGACATACAGAAAACAGCTTTCTGAACTCGGTATGAACATTATTAGTTTCTGGTCATGCCTTTTGTTCTGACAAATGCACCAGCGGCCTTTATGTCACTCATGAACACAGTATTTCATGCATAGTTGGACAAGTTTATTATTGTGTTTGTGGATGACATTCTGGTCTATTTAAATAATGAAGAAGAGCATGTGAAGCACCAGTCTATTACTCTTCATGTTCTGAGAGAAAATCAATTGTTCGCAAAGATCTCAAAGTGCAACTTCTCATTAAAGCACGTAAACTTCCTTCGTCATATTATCTCAAAGGTCGGAGTTGCAGTGGATCCATCAAAAGTGAAAGCAGTCACTGATTCACAACGCAAGTCGTCACTGATTGGCCACAACGCAAGTCAGTCACTAACATCATAAGCTTTCTTAGTTTAGCGGGTTACTACAGGAAATTCATTAAAGACTTCTCCTTAGTAGCATCGCCGATGACCAAACTCACAAGGAAGGGAGTCAAGTTCGAATGGAGTAGTAAGTGTGAGGTGAGTTTCCAATCTCTAAAGAAGATCTAACAACTGCTCCATTCTTGAGACTGCCAAATGGTAATGAAGGATTCGTAGTCTTCAGTGATGAGTCCCTATTGGGTTTAGGATGTGTCTTTATGCAGGGAGGTAAAGTAGTGGCCTATGCCTCCCGTCAATTGAAGATTCGTGAGCAAAATTATGCAACCCATGACTTGGAATAGGCAGCAGTGGTTTTTGCCCTAAAAATTTTGGGATACTACTTGTATGAAGCCCAGTTTGAAGTCTTCACTAACCACCGGAGTTTGAAGTCTATCTTCACCCAGAATGACCTTAACCATCGACAAAGGCGGTGGCTAGACTATTTGAAGGACTACGACTTCCAAATCTACTACCACCTAGGGAAAGGGAATGTAGTAGCAAACACATTGTGTTAGAAGGGCAAGGTGGACAAAGGTCAGCAGCTTGCTAGACATTGGGCCGAGTCAGCAGAAGTGGTGGCTATCAACCCTGTGGAGCCAGTAAAAGGGTTATTGGCAAACTTTGGTTATTTCCAATGATTTGGTTGATCATGTTAAGCTAGCACGAATGGGTGATGAAGAGCTGAATGAAATGTTCTTCAAGACTCCTGACATTGTAGCTGATTTCAATAGTGTGATTTGATTTAGAGGAAGGTTGTGTGTACCCAAGGATGATGCATTGAGGTGGAATATTTTGAGGAGGCTCATTGCTTAAAGTTCTCGATACACCTTTGAGTTACTAAAATGTATCTGGATTTAAAGCGAACCTACTCGTGGATTGGGATGAAGAAAGATGTTGTTGATTTTGTCTCCAAGTGTCAAACTGGCCAACAAATCAAAGCGCAACATCAACTACCTGGGGGACTATTGCATCCTTTAGAAATTCCAACCTAGAAATTGGAGTGTGTCACATGCAATTTTATTGCAAAGCTCCATAGGACTCAGAAGAAACATGACTCTTTATGGGTGGTTGTGGACCGCCTAACTAAGGTAGCTCACTTCAACCCCATAAAATCAATGAGAACTATGGAATATCTGGCAGGATTGTATGTCGACAATATTGTCAAGGTTGCATGGGGTTCCAAAGGAGATAGTCTCCAACCGAGATCCCCTATTCACCTCACATTTCTGGGAAGCTTTCAAAAAGCCATGGGGACTCAAATCGAGCTGAGTACAGCATATCATCCCCAAACTGATGGTCAGAGTGAGAGAACTATTCAAACTTTGGGAGATTTGTTGTGAACTTGCATTCTTGACTGGGGAGGTGACTGGGAGAAACACTTAGCCTTGGCTCAATTTACG
>JAURVB010009264.1:0-10458 GCA_033002965.1 Piper betle
CCGATACGACGCTGGTTCGGTTGTGCCGTTGGTCGAGGCTACAGCTGGATCGTGGCGGCGACGAAGCGCGACTCGGGTGCGGCGCGAGTCGCGGCGATCCGGCGTCAAGGCGGCCAAATGATGGCTGGGACTGGTCGGCAAGGCACGGCGACGCCGTGGCGGGGCTAATCGTCGACGATCGGCGGCCGGGTCACGTCGGCGGCGGCGACGGTGGCGCGCATGGGGGAGGCATGGGAAGGGTTTTGGAAGAAGATGCCGGAGGAGAGAAAATAACTGGGTGGCAATTTCTGTAAATAAGACTTGAACTCGTCTCCGGCCTCGAGTCGAGTATAATAACTAAGTCGTATTAAATCCTAAAAAAATTCCATAAAAATCGGGAAAAATCCTGTAAAATCAAACAAACACCAAACATCATAATGATATGCTCTAGAACTATTAACCCATCCATTCTGCCCGTGTAACGCGTCCTAATGCGATGGCAAACGGCCTAAAACTAACACTCCTACGATCCACTATATATAAAAATAAAAAAAAACAACTGGCATTACTCTTATATCCTGATAACTCATTCTGTTCGCCGTGTTCATGATGTTATCATCATATACTTGGGTACGCATGACCCTCTGCGCTCATACACGCGGCCGGCGTCGGCTCGGTACACGTGTCTCCGAAACTGACTCGACTCAAAAATAATCGATCGAACAGACCGGAGTCCGAATATAAAACCCTGACTCGAATCGTGGGTTTTACATTGCGCCAGCCGACACCGCCATCACCTTCCCCATCCTCCCCTTTGCTCGACCTCCGACTGGCGGTGACCCCAGCTGTGCTGCCATCGGCATTTTCTGGCGATGAGCACACCGTCCGCCCGTGTTCAGCCGCATTGCTGCGACTACGCCTTCCACCCCTCATTTCGAGGTCCGCCTGGCCATGCCTGAGGTCCCACCAGTCTGCATCCATATCCGTGTCCAACAGTCAATTTCATGTCCGCCCAGTCAACCTAGCCCATTTTCCACTCAACCCGGGGCCGGGTTGGTTCAGACCCATTCGAGCTCGGTCTGGTTCAGTTCAGCTTGATCCAGTTCAAGCTCCATTTTCGAGTCGTTCTCAGACTTCGTTTTTGTAATTCGAGAACCCCTACATTAGTTTAGACCGATGCACTCACATGATTTTGTATGTTTAGATGTTATGATTATTTTTATTTATTTATTTATTTATTTATTCATTATTGTTTATTTTTTAATTAATTTATATGTTTATCGTATATAATGAATGTTTACATTATTATTTGTTATTATTAATAGTAGTCTTATTATGTTTACTCAATTGTATATATGTAGAATTATTAATTATTTAATTATTTATATGTTTACTAACATAAGTATATATGATATTTACTTGTGTTTAGTCGTGTATTTATATAGTATAATTATATTATTATTTTTTGATTAGAGTATTATTTATGTTTTTGTATTTATTATTTACTTAATTATCTTTATGTGTATTTATTTATTTATTATTATTATATTTCGATTAGCGTGCTAGGTGTTTAGTTGTAGCCTTATTAGCATTATTTTCTTTAATAGGTTGTATTGATGATATGAGCACATACCACGAGCATGCATCATATAGAGATATTAGTTTTACTTAGCAGTGGGTAGGTCTCGGAGTCCTAGCTCGCCGTAGATGTCAGATACGCTTGGAGCTTGGACCACAGGTTCATAAGACTCTCCCTCTCTGCTTGACTCCTTGCGTGTAGAGTTTAATCATGTTTTAATCGTAGGATAACATTGGTGATGTTTTATCGAATCCCTCCTATGTCGGGTCATTTAGCCGTGTTTTCTACACATGTTTAATAAAACTACAAGTATGAGATCCCTTGTTGGTTTTTGAACTGACGCCCTAGAAATATATGATATAAACCTCTTTCCTATGCCTATTATATACGTACGCATTTTTTTACGGATTTCACGAATAAGAGAATGAACGGTATGGAGATATGTGTGAATCGCACTAGTACTCCCTCAAACCCCTGAGGTAGTGTGGTGTATGAGGGTACTGCGTAATGCAACACATTTTCAGAATTGATGGTACTAACTTAACTATTCCTTTTGCCACTTAACTATCATGATAGGTGGCATATAGAAGATGTGAGGGTGTAAGCATTGTATATATGAATATGAACATTTGCCGTGCATGCGACTAGCACTTGCTTAAGTATGTTGCTTACCGCCCAGTGTGAGGCAATCTTGAAGTTTCATAAGTTTATGTGGGTAATGGAATACACATTTGCTTGTTTGTATTAGTTTTTTCCAGACTAGTAACATTCGTTACTGACGGTTTTCATATAATATATATAGGTCTTACAAATCCTAAGTCGACTTTGGTGAGATGACAAATAAATACTACACACTTGAGCTCAGTGCAGTTATTTTCTTTATTACTTTTATTTATATTTGATGTGTTTTGATGGATATTTAACAATGTCTTCCATTCTCATGACACCAAGTGGGTTATTTTGATCTATTTTTATATATCGAGTCTTACTCGATCGTAACATTCTTGATTTGGTTCTCATGTGAACCGAAATTAGGGTATTACAACCTAAGGTTTTCACCCTAGGCGGTGTGACGACCTCGAGAACCACATCGCAGATCCCATATGGTTACCATCAACTGAAAGGGATTCTACACACATGCAATGCACCGTAGACATGTAAGGGATGCGGTCCTAACATCTTCATACTTCTCGACAGGACCAAACTAAAATAAAAAGTCGGGGTGGTGTGGGGTTTCACTGGGTTTCAAACTCCAAAGGAGGCTAGAGCTGGGCTTACACATACCTAGCACACACATACTTGGTGAGAAGGGCTGGGCCCAACAACACGATCCGGGTCATGATTGATCCGACTCAAAATCCATGAGGCAAATGACCCTGGTTTTACATACTCTTCGTCCTACCATGACAAGCTCAACTCTGCACAACCTAGGAATGATGAACACTACTTAAACCCTGTATGATATATGCATGCAAGGACACGGAGACAATCCTAGTGCAATAAGATGACATGGTATGCAAGGGAAGAAAAATAACACAACACTACACCATTATTCGCATACTAAGCGCATCATCAAAAACTGCGTAAGTTTCTATAAAAATAAATAAAGATGTCGAGATGGAGATCTCGGTCCATTATGAAATAGAACTGCAAGACCAATCCTGCGCCTGAATCTAACTTGAGATATTGAAATGCCCAAGAGATTCGGGGCAATTTTATGAGATACCTAACATTAGGGGTGCTCATTAGGCAAGTCAAGTTGAATTTTGCTTAGCTCAAGCTTGGCTTGTTTGATTTCGAGTTCTAGACAAACTAAAAGTATTCAGATTCGAGTTTTGTTTGAGCTAGCTTCACTTGTAATTATTGATCCTATTTTGCTGTATAATTAGTAGTAAAATTTAATTTACAATTAGAATATCTCAAGTTTGACATAATTATGCATAAAGATAATTCAATCATGCATAAATTTATTTAATTTTGATATTATATAATGATATTTTATAATTTGGTTATATTAATATAAAGAAAATTGAGATAAATATTGTAAAAAATCATATTCCTTTTATAAAGTATTCACCTTTGAGTCGACCCAAGTTGTGCCCATAGAAGCTCAAATCCAGCATGTTTGATATCAGAGTTAAGCTTTGAGTTGAGTTTTTCGAGTCTAGTAATGGGTCAAATTAAGTTTAATTGAGATTTTACCGGCCCTACCTGACATGCAAACCAAGAATAAGTTCTTAGTAAAATTATTAAAAGTATCCTAAAATGTCAGGTCAATTACTTAGACTAGCCCTGATGATAATTTTGTAGTAGCAACTTTAGATCGGGAAAACTTGAAAGATATCGAATCAGATAAATTTGGTTGGCTCCAACAGAGTGACTTGAGATATCGAGTCAAACCCATAGTCGTGCCATTAATTAAAGATTATTTTGTTATTAAAATAATTTTATATTATTCAATTAATTAAGATAATTAAATTAATTATTATAGAACTTAAAATTTTCATACAGCGCTTATTTTATAACCAAATAGGAGTTAAAGTATTATTATTTTAATTATTTAATTAATTAACCATCTTGGCATACCAAACGAGGTCACCCAATTGTTTTCAAAAATTAAAGTTTTATTTTTTCTTGTTTCAATCGTTATTATGTAGATTAGTCAATAAAATTACAACTTTGAATCAAAACATTCATTTTATTATATTTTATCAACAAAAATATAATTTTTTACTAAAAAATAAAATTTTAACATGCAAACAACAAAAACTACTAGATCTATTAGTGATAACGACGATCTCACATCTACATGCACTACACAAAGAATCTACATGCAAAACATCATGGGATGCCCAAAGGAAAAGACAAAGGGAGGAGAGAAGCATACCTCAATAGGCAGAGGAGGAGAGGAGGATAAGAAGAATAAGGAAGGGGCGAAGGGCAGTGGGTGGAGGAAGAGGAAGGAATAAGGAGAGAAGAGAGGGAGGACAAAGGGGTGGCTGCTGGCTTTTAACAACTTTGCCCATGAATGAAGTGCCAAGATGCTGATTGTGAGTGCTGTGGCCAGTTGATCACATGCGGGGAGCCGGGGCCTTCAGACTTCATAGGCCCAAAACCAAGCGGGAAGGGGGAAAAAGTAGGGGAAGAGGGGAGAAAGGATGTGAAAGTGAAAGGGTTGGCTTGAGAGGGCTTCTAGAGGCACGGCTGAGGACTAAGGGTACGCCCAGAATGCATGTGACACGACTCTAAATGCGACCACACATAACAGGCTATAAGCTACACTCATCAGCCAAACAACACGAACCACTGGGTTGGCAATTGGGTGCCGACTGGATAATTCGATAGTGGACTCACCCGATGCCCAATCCCATAACAAGACACGTAGATCCTCCTAGCACTAGATTGATCGAACCGGACTAAATGCGTTCCACTCAGATTCAGCCAAAAACAAACTAGGAGTAAAACAAGCGGATTGATGAGTCGGGTTTCACGTTTTTGTTTGGTTGTTGTCAATTGCCTAGGCTATTCGGCAGCCTTTACTCGTTTGTAGCAGCCCGAACTTTCTTTGTGGTTGTTAATAAAGTGTCTCTATGTGTTTGTGAGTAGCATCAAATGTTAGCATGTTAAGTTCAATCTCTTACCTTGTGCCATGATAGTTATGTTATACTTTATTTATACTGTTGGTATATCTATAATAATTGTACTCTCGTGCCGTGTTTAGGTTGTTGTAATTTCTCAGTTCCATTCTCATTTACATGCACAGAATCATCTAGTGTATTGGTGAGCATTGTGTAAACCCTAGCTTCGAGTTAGCTTGTTGCCTTTCCCGGTTCGGGCCATTCTTGAGTTAGTTCAAGCTAGACCAGCTTTCAAACTATAAGTATAGGACCTAGATGGCGATATGAGCATGTTATGGAGATTGGGGTATGCCTGATATATTGATAATAACTTCATTTATCAGTTTATACACGAGGCATATATACTTTCTTTTGTGTTAGCTAATAGGTTTTAGTGCTAGATGAGGCCGTTAAGCATTTAGTATCAGTTTGGGCTTTTAGGGTACTTCTTTTACATGTATCATAGGGATTTCGTACCATCAAATTGTTCATGTGGGTGACTTAATTTGAGTCTTAGATCTAGGCAGTCAAATTCAAGGAATAGGGGCCCATTTAGCTTTCTCGCCTCGATTTTCATCTATAAAATCTCAGTAAGGCTTCAAGTCAATTTCGACTTTTGCCGGCATCAAGCTAAGTGTAAAACCCAGGCTTTATGCCCGGTAGGTTTAAATTCGGTTTGGTCGTGACCTGGATCGAGGTCTTACCTGGCCATTTGACATGTATTTATATATGATATCTATGTATTTATGAGTTGCCTGGCCTTAGCCTCCTTCAGTATTCAGGTACGCCTATTTGGATCTCACGCCTAGCTTTTATTTTGGTCTAATTTAATCGTGTATAGTTAGATGTTAGGACCGTGTCCTTCACATGTCTTTTGTGTGTTTTCCATCACTTTGATAACCTTTCGAACCGTCCAAATCACTTTTAGGACCTATAGTGCAATTCTAGAGATTGGACCCTATTGCTTTAGGGTAAAAACCCTAAGTTTTGGGTTTTGGTGCTTAACTAATATCTTTTAACTAACCCAACCCATACCTTTTTACACCCTTATCTATACAATCGCACCTCTATTGGTATGGCACCCATACCTCTATCATGGTCTTCACTCGTTAGCATGAGGTTTGGGGCTACATTGTTTCTCGTTGTTTGATGTGTATTACTTGTATGATTCCATGAATTTATTTTTAGAATATTTTTAACATGTATATGTGAATGTCAGGAGAATTTTAAGTATACATTAATCTAATTTGGACATGTAAATAAATAGATATGATTTTTACAATGTATGTAGGTCACTGATATGCACCATTTCAGTATAAAAATCATATCTTAGCATTCTTATGTTCTATTTGTAGGATTCATGACACATTGTTGAACTAAGAACATATAGGTCTATAATTTTTTTGATTGATGTTTTACCTTCCATGCTCTATAATTTGCATGCATGCGGGTATAATCTGAGGAAAGGTGGGTACTTGGACTGTGATAGTGTTATAAGCGCTCCTTCTCTCAATGTTTACTCCCTAACCTTAAAGGATTTGCTAATACACAGCATGCCATATTTTTCATGGTACTTTTATGAGTTCTTGGTAAAATTCTAATCCTAATATAACCACTAAATAATCATGAACATAACCCCTAAGTATATATTGTCTGTGTGTTTATGACTATGAGCATAATATGTGATTTTAGCGATATTTTAAGCCACGAATTTTAAACTAATAAAATCTTGTAAAATTATATGATATCTCACTAATTGTCTACTTGAAATATTTAAATTTTGGGAATTGTTAAAAATCATCTGGATATGTTTTAGAGGTGTTTACTAGAATAATATAAAGATGCTGGGGTGAAAACCTTAGTTTTTCCCTCTAGTTGTAAATTGCCTTAAAACAGATTAACGGTGTTAGACTTCATTAAAACTTGGTCGACACCTTACCCACTATGTCTCAGTAGCACCAAGACCAATTTTTTGGCCATTTGGGTAGGTTCCCAATTTTATTTGTAAATTTTAAATATGTTAGGCTCCAAATAGCTTCAGAAACAGCCCATCAAGTGACCCAAATTGTAAAATCTACTTGGGCTCATTTACAAATTAAATTTATCCTATCTCTTACTGGGATCCAATGCTACGTGTGTTGGATAACTATGCCCACTGATCCAACCCCATTTGGAGTCCTCTAGCCCGCAAAGCCAATAGTTACAAAATTGGTCTGCGCAACACATAAACACTGTTCCAGCCCTTAGGGCCGAGCTTAACGGGCCTTATTCCCCTTCATTAGCCCATGGGCCAGCCATGGTGGAATTTACCTATGAACCATAGAGTGTAAGGGACAATCTATCCAAATTTTAGCCCACTTGGACATTGTTAGGCCCATCCAAAAATCATCTGGTAAGCCCATCAATTAAAAAACTAAGAATTAATTAAAACCCACTAAGTGAACATGAAACCAAAACCTTAATTAAGTTACCTAATAAGGTTTAATGCTTTACTTAGGACCTAGTTAAGAAAATTAAGTGATGTTAAGTGTTGAGCTTGTGTGGAGGCTTTGCCTCATTTTGCGATGCCGATGTGACTCTGATTCTTATTCGGTTCCATCTCCATGCTAGGTATCATAGGTGAGCTCATTGATTAGAATACAGAGGCTCTACTTAGCCAAGTGCGCAGGATTCTCTTGCTTCACCCTTATGTTTGGTTCCTTAGCGTCATCGTTTAATCTAGTTTTAAACGATGGGATGGTGTCGGCAGCACTTTCATTGGATCCCCCCGATACCGGGCCATTTTGTCGCATTTTATTGTATATTTAATAAGACTTATAAAGCCGAGAGTCCCTTGTTGGTTTTCAAACTGAAGGTCCAGAAATGTATGATTTCAAGCTTTTACCTAAGCCTATTATATAAGTAGGCGAATTTCACGAATAAAAGAGTGAATGGTATAGAGATATGTCAATTGCACTAGTATCCCTTATACCCTTAAGTGGTCCAATGTATGTAGTGTACTGCGAATGCAGCGCATTTCCGAAAAGGTGTGGCACATTGGTTCCAAGCCACATGGGTACTGTGGTGGGTGATATATGGAAGATGTGAGGGCATAAACAATATATGTATGTTTATATATTTGTAAGATGCCTCTTTGTAGGCAGTTATGGTATGACATGTGGCCGCATCGGCCTTCACTTACCACCTTGTATGATTCTAGAAATTTCTACAACTTTTTCGTAGGTGTTTAGATACCCATTTGCCAGTAATGCTATATTCCTAGTCTCTACAGGACCAGTAATCAATTCTTTGATTGCTGACATTTTTCTCCAATATGTGTAGGTGTTTTGTCTTTTTGACTAGCGTAGGTGGATAGATTAAACGGCTCATGGTGGGGTATCTAGTCTTGTATTTGTGTTAATTACCGAATTGATGTAATACGAAATTGAGATATAGTGTGTTATGGGAATAAGCCCTAAAGTTGTATAAACTTGTATGATTCGGGATAAGTCAATTGATTGTTATTGTACATGTGTGTTTTATATATCATTATATTATTATTGTGGTGCATACACACTTTGGGGCACTCTATATCTATATTGCATAATCTTAAGTGGACCCCACTAGGCCCATGAGTTGTGAAGCTTTCAAATAATGCCACATGGCAAGATCAGAGCCATCCATGTCACCCTTAGCATTAGCCCATCCATTTTCCTAGGACTTTCCCCACATTTTTGGAGGGATTTCACCATTGCCGCCGCCACCACCACTTTGGGTCGCTGCCAGCAAGTGTCTGGCCCGCCTCTAGCCACGAGATCAGTACCACCATGACCGCGCTATCGACCCTGGGCCAACTCCGAGATGAGCACTGCCTCGTTCGCCACCAGAGACAACATTTTCTTCAACGATTTCCACAGTCACTGCCATCTATTTGGTTGTTTTTTGGCGCCAACGAGTCTCCTCCAGTGAGGCCGATCACCTAGATGGCTTCCCCTCATCGAGACCGAACTTTTGAGAACACCCACGACCCTTGCTGTGGACGCGATTGCTGCTGGAAACTCGCACTTTCCTGGCAGCATTTTTGTCCTCTTCTAGCCGTTTTCAGGGTAGTCACTAGCCGTTTTCAGGGTAAGGATCACCTTGATCCTTACCTCAGACACCTACCTCACTCGATGCGAACATTTTGAGACCAACCCCGCCATTGCCGGAGACTCCACCTACCCGCCTAGGATTTCCTTGCATTTCTAGCCGTTTTCCAGCCATTTTCAGCCAACCGGTGGTCAGGCTCCATCGGCAACCACCTCAGTCACCACCGTCCCATCTCTCACTATCAATCGGGCACTACTGGCAGCCCCATCTGCGTAGCCGTTAACGTTTTCCGGTGACGGGCACCACCGACCTTGTCGGGCCCATTTACCCATTTCTGCATCCTCCTGCCCACGACATGTTCGCCCAACCCGTGTCCAGGTTTGCCTCCCCGTGTGTGTGTTCACATCCACTAATCCAAACCCTTCTGGCTACTAGGTCTAGTTAACCGAGTGCAGCCCACCCAACCCTATTGCTTGACTCAGCCAAATCGACTCCATCGACTCACCCAATTGACTCGACAGCCCTTTTCCAATTATTTTCAATCTATTTTAGTCTATTTTTCGACTGTTTTTGGTAATTCGAGACTCTCTACATTAGTTTAAATGCATATTTAGATAATTTTGCATGTTTTGATGTTATGAGTGTTTTTCATTATTATTTATTTATTTTTTATTCATCATTATTTATTTCTAGTTATTTATATATATTTGTCAATTATGATGAATGCTCGTGTGATTGTTTATTATTACTCACGATATATTTACTTATTAATATTAATCTCATTCATGTTTATCAAATTTTATTTATTTATTTATTCACTCACGCATATCTTATTATTTAGTTGTTTTTAATTATATATTCATGTATTCAATAGCTATACTGTTAGTATTCATAATTTATTGCTATTAGCTATTTATTTATTTATAATTTATTTATTTATTTGTTTTACTTGTGTATGTGCTAATATTACTTGCATTTAGTCCCGTACTATACAGTATAATTATATTATCATTTTATGATTAGTGTTATTTGTTCTCATGTATTTATTATTTATCTATTTATTTATGATTTTATTTATTTAGTTATTTATTATTTATTTATTAATGATTTATCGCTTATCATGTCTCATTTTGCATGCCAAATGTTTAATTGTAGATATATTTAGCATTGTCCTTTGTTGTGATATTATTGATGTGAGCCCACATCACGATCATG
>JAURVB010009266.1:0-66273 GCA_033002965.1 Piper betle
ATTTACACAATAGCAACAAACTTAAGCATAAAACAGCTGGCTATCACAGTATAGACAACAACAAAGGTGAAAGGAACCTACCCAGACAGTGGAGTGTTTGAGCATGCAAGTGATGTAGTTACTTATATGAGGACAAGTATGTGCATAAATTTCAGGTTAGGCATATATAACCCGAAAGGGTCCATAACAAATGTGGTTAGAACAAACTTCAGTACAGCTAAATTTACCATTTAGATTCATACAAACTAATTCAAGAGCCATTTGTTATAGGCATCTAATTCAAGAGAGTAACTATTATTGCAAAGATATGATAATAAGCTAGACATATTTAAGGGAAATTCTGAAATAGAGAATGCATAATGTATTCAGTAAGTCAAAAATCACGGAGATCCACACAATCATTTTTCTTTAAACATTTATCTCCTACAGTTCAACTGAGCCAATCCAAGCCCGGATGAATCTATCTCCTACACTTCCCAAACAGACCTTCGACATTCTGAACAGAAAAACTAGTAACATCTCCATCATCTCCATTTTGAGAGGATGGGCTAGCAAGCCCCAAAATTCTGTTTTCCTGAATTATTTCTATTACGATTTCCTGAACTGTATAGAAAGATCTTCCAACTTCCTTGTGAGTGAGATTTAGAGAAGGGAAGCTACCATTAGAAGAAGATGCTCCACAAATACATACCCTCCTTACTGTAGAAGATGCTCAACATTAGCTAGGACATCACAAATAATCACTAGCAACTATTATAATTATAAAATATAGACAAAGAATTTTCCTTTTTATCGCAAATGGATAGAACAAACTCCCCAACCAGATAATAAGGGGGCAGATTATGACCATGATGACAATGATGATGACGACAATGATGATGAAGATGACAACATCATGCAAACATTGATAATGACAGCATAAATTTGAAAGCTTCCATCAGAATTATGTATGTGAATCAATAAAGCACGGGATTGACTATTATTAACATTGCTTTTTCTATGTTACCTACATAATTAAACAATTCGTAGTCCTTTCCAATGTCCTGTGCATCACACAGTGACAAGTAACAAATCATATACATGCCAAAAACAAATACTGAACAATTTCTGACACCAGACAAATATTGACCTTGATGGCCTGCATGTTATCATTCTCCAACAAAAGTAGGACTATGGCTGCATATAAGAGAGTAAATACCAGGTCAGTGAATAGAAGGCTTCCAATAGCACTAAATGGATGTATTACGATTAATAGCCACATTGTTATCAATACCGTCCAACTGCCTCCTACGTAGGTGCCTCCTACTTAAGTTTGACGATATTCAGAAACTATTAATTAGTAATAGTTTTTGGAAAAGGAAAATATTTGCAAGACCAAGGCATGTATTGAAAACCATCCAAACACTTGGCCAAGGTGGAAAAATTAAAATGACTATATTGAAGTTCATATTTCATCTTCCACGACTTATTTGTGAATACATAATATTTCAGTCTTCAGAAGTACTTGTCCAATAATAGCAAATATAAGGGCAAACAAAACAATTTCTGAGCAAGTGCTTGACAGAGAACAGAACATTACTGTTTTATGAAAGTTTCAACCATTTTATTCCTCTCCTCTTTTGACTTTCTATTACGAGACTTCTTACCCCGGGAATCATTGGATTTAGCTAGAGCAAATGTTTGATTAACCCAGCTGACCTTGACGGCCTGCATAAAGCCATAGGAGACTTTCTATGGCTGCAAATAATAGCGTGAACACCAGGTCAGCGAATAGAAGGCTTCAGATAGATAAAATGGCATTTTACAAGGTGTTATCTTAGTAAAATGGGCCCAGGGGGAGAGAGAATCAATTATTTCATAAATGAAGAAATTTTTTTAATCAAACATGTCTAGGTTTCACAGCACACTCAAAGCTCCAATGAACGATCATCAAACTTAATTAATGAAGTCAACATGAAAGTCATTTTCTAAAATCTAACTGAATTGAACCGTCAAAATGGCAAATTAGAATTTACAACTGCCAAACATTAATTAATAAGATGTACAATCACAATCCATGCCTAAAAACACCCCTATTCAGCTAAAGTTCAGACTAGAGGGATGCATCACCCTGCATTCATCTAAACACACCAAAATGTGCGCGTACACATACGAACACAGTCCTCACCAAACAACAGGGCAAAATGTGCATACCTATTCAAGACACAAAATGTGCATACCTATTCAAGACGTCAATCATCCAAACAACAAGCTTGACATACACATACAAGATATAATATGAGCCCATTCCTAACATACAAATACAACAATCTGCATATCAAAGCATGCCCACACTATGAAACTTAACCAGTTCACACAACCAACCACTGTAAACAAAAAAGCAAGCAAAGGGAATGTATCTCCAAGACTATATTTAATTTGAGTTTTGATAGAGAAAGGATACATTTAATTTGAGCTGTAGTATATATATATATATACATATATACACACAATATACACCAAGCTTGGGGATTTGCATGCATCTGGCATTATGATGGCTTATTTTTATGCCATGTCTCCTCCTAATAGCTTGTTTTGAGAGAGGTCTAAATGGGTAAGATTCAATGTATCTCCAAGACATTCTGGAATTGCACCCACCAGTTGGTTGTTTCCCAGGTAGAGTTCCTGCAATAGAGCAATATTGCACAAAGCTGGTGGAATCTTTCCAGAGATTTTGTTACCAGTCAAGTGTAGTACCATAAGGCCGTCAAGTTTCCCAATTTCATCAGGAATGCCTCCTGAGAGTTGATTGTCACCAAGGAGTAGGGTTAGTCCTAGAAGGTTACGAGAGCAATTGGCAAGAGAATGAATGAATTGGCTCATGTCATCATTCGTGCCCCCACTCCCCAGTTGGTTGGATCTCAAATCTAAACTCTGTAGGCCCTTCCTACATCCCATGAAATTTGGTACGAATCCTCTGAATTCATTGTGGGACAATGAAAGATCAACAAGGTTGGACGCATTAGCCAGAGAAACTGGGATGTGCCCTCCTAATTTATTTGAACCTCCATTAAAGAATTGCAGATTAGGGAGCAGCTGCATGCCAAGATTTGTTGGAAGCTTCCCTGACAGCTTGTTTTGCGCTATTCCAAATGATGTGATGTGAGAAAGGTTGTAAATTGAATCTGGAATGGTGCCAGATATTTGATTTGAACTCACCTCGAAAATTACTAAGCTATTGAGATGGCCAAGCTCAATGGGAAGTGTCCCATTAAGATGGTTAGAACGTAGATCAAGCAAAGTATGAGAAGAGAGGTTTCCAAGTGATGAAGGAATACTTCCTGTGAGTTGGTTTCTATCAATAATGAGCTCCTTGAGACTTGACAAGGATCCCAACTGATATGGGATTTTCCCTGTTATTTTGTTAGCGCCCAAATCCATTGCTTCAAGAGAAAGACAATTTGTTAGATTGAGAGGGATCTCTCCACTAAATGAATTATAGCTTAGGTCCAACGAACGCAGCCGATATAGACGACCAATCTCACTTGGGATCGCTCCTTGTAGGTTGTGCATTTCAAGGCTGATGTATCTAAGAAAGCTCAGATTACCAATATAAGGCGATAGTGTCCCACTCAAATTGAAGGACCCGAAGAAGTCCAACCCAGTGACACGCCGGTGTCGATGACCGCACCAGACTCCCTTCCAATCGCAGAAATGCAAAGAATCGTTCCAGGATGACAGGCCTCCATATGGGTCGGAGGTGATTTGCTCTTTTATAGCAAGAAGGGCAAACCGATCTGTAGCATTTGACGGGAGTGAGATGGCGAAGTTGGATGATAGAAAGATGAACAAGAGAATAATTTGAAGAGCAAGGAGAAGCTTCATCTTAATAGTGTGAATTGCATGAACAGAGCAATGAGATGATAATTTATAATAGCACAGAAGAGAAGAAGGCAATTGTGAAGAAGGCAATTGCATGAACAGAGCAATTGCGTGAAGAAGGCAATGAGATGATAATTTATAAGAACACAGAAGAGAAGAACAGAGTCTTCTTCGAGTCAATTGGATTAATTTTCCAACCACTCATGAACGATGTGTCTAAAGGAGCATGACTTTCTCGCTCCCCCCAAAACAGGGAGTATGATTTGACACCGATTATTTTTCCATAAACCTGTTTTGATTGGTTGATTAATAGTTAATTACTGGGTGTAAACTAATAATTAACTATTATTATTACTTGAACAATTATGGAATAATTTATAAGAGCACACAATTATGGCAACTTGAATAATTTGAGGAGCAAGGAGAAGCTTCATCTTAATATGTGTCAATTGCACGAACAGGGCAATGAGATGATATTTTATAAAAGCCGACTAGAGAATATCAGAGTCTTCTTCAAGTCAATTAGATTAATTTTCCAAAACACGGAGCATGATTTGACTACCAATTATTTATTATCCACAAACCTGTTTTGATTGCTTGATTCATCAATCAATATGCAAACTATTTATTTATCAACTACTTTATTATAATGAATTAAATAAAATAGATTTTCAAACATTTCAACAATCAAAATCCGAATTATAAATTTGTTGAATTTTAGATGCTTAAATTCAAATTAAAATATTGGTATTTAACTAGGAACTAGAAGCAAAATTAAAGCCATATCCTATTTAAAAACACAATATTTACATAAAATAATCCAATTTAAAATTGAATATTTTTTAAAAGTGAAATTCAATTCTAAAAATAAAAATAATTCACCTAATAAGAATTATTTTTTATTCTTATTAATTTGATCTTCTTATGGCATTCTGTCTTTTTTATTGTTGAGAACAATATTTTAAAGTAAAATTCAATTTAAATAGAGAGTCAATTTACAAATTATATCTTGAAGTTAAAATCCAATTCAGAAGTGAAATCAGTATAAGAAAATATTGTCATTAAAAAATTAGTTCAAAATTAGAATAAAAAATTTTCAATATTTGGAAAATATTCAACTTAATTGTTCAATCCTTATTAACATTTTAAGCCATTTAGAATAACGAAAACCTAATTTAAATAATGAATTTAGAATGAAAAACTTTGTAAATTCATTTAAAAGTATTATGTACTGATGTAAGAGTCAACAATTACGCATAGGATCCAAAAATCATTTTAAAATTTTATTTTGAATAAAATTTAAACATTTAAAACACAATTTAAATTTATAATCCTAATTGAATATTAAATTATGCTTTTATAATAACTTTTCAATTTTAAAACACTAAAAAACATGCATAATTTCTTGATATTATTGGTTAATGATCAAAATTCCATTAGTAAAAAATAAAGTTATTTACAATACCAATTGAGTTATTATAAACTTACAATGCTCTTTCATTGACTCATTGTGTTTTTATAATGTGAACGTAAGAGAAGTTTGATTATTAATTTGGTGTTAAATTTAAATTTTGGATAGGTTTTTAAGTTGGCACCGACATTCTTTTCACACCTCAAATTTCGATTATTTGGTTATTAAGCGGACCAAAATGACAGATTAATTTTTGTACAGTTTGGTTCAATTTTTGTGAAGATTCGATTTAATTTGTGTTACTGTAATAACCCTTAACTTAATTAGTCCAACATCCAATGCCTCTAAAACTAAGATTTAATATATTAATAGGAATATACATATTTATTTTCAACTTGGTTGGCAATTATTGAAGAGATGACTTAAGTTCGCCATGTTGTACATGAACCGAGTCGTTACATATGGTATTAGACTCAAATCGAGACTATTGTAGATGATGTGCTAAACTAAGGGTGTGAGCTAGATCACTGGCCTTAGGCCAAATAGGATGTGGGTTAGGCCTTGACACTAGGCCATGTTTAGGATTTTTGTGGACAAAATTTTCTAAGATGTGTTGATTATGATAACCTTAAATTTAACCCCAAATCCAATACCTACTGAGATAAGCTTCGATATGGTAGTGGGGATAAGTCTGTTTATCTTCAACTTAGTTAATATTGAAGGGATAACTCAAATTCATCATGTTGCACTTAAGCCAGGTTTATGAAATCTATTAGTAGTCGTACTCACCCATATAATTAGTCGTATATTGGATGAGATCATATATATTTATAGAAACTATTATAGTTATAGATCTTTAACTTCGGTTAAAAGTTTTATAGAAATATAGAGATGATTAGGATCATTAATTTACACTTAGACCGCATAATCCACTTTCTTTGCATGTTAATTCTTATATATATGGCAACTACATCTATCATTTATTACTTTGTAATGATCAACATATCAGTATGCAACAACATACCAATCTAGGTAGAATAATATGCTTTGAAAAACGGTGACTAATCTCTTCAATTTTATACGTAGTCGATGGAAGATTTGATATTGAGGTTTTCTATAGTGGAGCCTAACTGCCAAGTTGGCATGAAAACATCGTGACTTGACTCAAGTCAATGACAATCTTGGTCACGACTTGTTTGGGAGAAAATCTTACTCGATGAGAAGTCAAGTAAGTTTTAGAAAATAAATGAAATCTTACATAGATATAAACTCTAATTTTATATATAACCTTCATTTCATTAGAGCCCAACCTCTAGTTCCCTAGTGTAGATTGAACTTGACATGGGGAGTAGGGAGAGATAGATTTAAATTTTAAAAATAAATTTTTAATTTTTATCACATTAAATAATGAGATGGATGATAATTAAATATATTTTAGAGATAAATTCTTATTTTTATCTCATCTTAAATGATAATCACATAATAAATTAGAGATGGATTTATTTTAAAGATATACACTAATATTTTTTCACTTTGATTTTATTTTTGTTGTATTTTGATTGGCTGATTCTCTTGCTTATCTCATGCCATCATTTAGTTCCCCTTTTATTTATAAAGGTAGATGAAAGTAGGTATAGATTGCAATAGTCAACACTAAAATGAGAAATTTTAGCTCAGAAATTAATGACATCTAATCAAAATGCAAGCAGATTTGAATAATAATGTTTATTATGATGGACGGTATCAAATTTTCTCTTCGCATAAATTTTTATCTGAATGTCATATGTAGCTTTCCAAACTTGCAAATTACATGAAGTTGGTCTCAATGTACAGTTGTCTTGATGTTTAATTAAGGAGCTTGACTTGACTAGGTCCTAAATGAAGTCGTTGCCAATTTAATATAGTAGTATTTGTCATCAATTTAGTATAGAAAATTGAGCATTCACATATAGACTTTTGTTTGATTAGGATAAAAGAAATGAAAAATATAAGAAATCTATATGGTAATTAATGTCAAAAACAAGTCCCGTTAAAAGTTCACATCCATCAATTTTTTCTTTTATAAAAAACACAAGTAAAAGGAGCTTTCCCTGTACATCATATAGGCTTTTCTTTTTTATGAAGAAGTTTTATATTTCATATTTACATCATAAATATAACTCTATAAATTATAACTCTTTTCGATGCGAAACAAACTGCGTCCATGTATGTACGCTTTCCCTGTACATTTTTTTTTTTTTCTGTTTGACGTTCGAATGATGGAAAGCGAGGAGAGATGGGAATTTCTAGTTCTCTATTTTGTGTGCGTGGGTTTTTTTTAAGTTTTAGTTTTTTGGCTATTCACATGAGATAGGTAGTTGGTTGCATTTGATATTGTGTGAGGGTCAGTGTGATATGATTTTTGTATGGGATATGATATCTGTACCAAGTACTTGGAGAGGAACTGTTTCTTTCTTCGATCGTCGATGAAAGCAAATTAACTACTTTTCCTTCCAAAATAACAAGATGGAATGTAAAGAAAGTTGGATTTGTTTACCAAATTAGCACTTCATCTCCTGCTTTCCGCTCAATGATGGATTTGGTCATCACGTATATCCTAAAGCATGATCCGGAGTTAAAGACTACTCTTTAAATAGCAATTCCATGTGCCACAAAAGTGAATCAGTCCAATGTTATCATTAAAAAAATGACTAATGCATTAGATGATGAATCCTTATATATGATGCTCCTTTTTATTATTAATATTATTATTATAAATCTTGTTAGGTGTTGTCTTTTGCAAAAAGTTGGAATTGATCTCTAAGTTTTAGTTAGTAAATGGGCCACTTATTTTTTTATGAAATTTATTGCTAGGAAATCCTTATATTTTGACTGGTATTTAATAATATATATATTGATGTCAAAACCAATTTGGTTTCATGCCACACAGATCTACAACGAAAGCTATCTTTTTGTTAAGGTAATTAATGGAACAATTTCGAACAAATAAAAAGAACCTGTATATGGTGTTCATTAATTTGGGTAAAGCATATGATAGAGTTCTAAAGAACTTGATTTGGAAGGTCGTAGAAGCAAAATAATACCCAAGACTTTACAATGAACTCATTAAAGATATATATGCTAATGCTAGTACTTGTGTGAAGATTGGATGGATAAAATAGAAGATTTTTTAGTTAAAGTCGGTTTACACAAGGGATCTGCTCTGGGCCCTTGCCTCTTTGCCCTTGTGATGGATGAATTGAGCCATAATATTCAACATGATGCCCCATGGTGTATGTTATTTGCAAACGATGGTGTTGAATGATACTTATAGGGAAGGAGTTGAGGGTAAGTTAAAATTATGGACAGATACCTTAGAAGCTCAAGACCTAAGAATTAGTCTAGCAAAAACATAGTGTATGAAATTTAATTTTAGTAAGACTACTATGAGGGAGAACTCTTTTATCCATTTCAGTGCCTTGGCTCTATGTTAAATGCAGATGGGGACATCGATGAGGATGCCAAGCATAGAATTGCAGTTGGATGGCTAAAATGCAAATGCATATTGACAAAATAAGAGTAGCTGAGATGGAGATGTTGAAATAGATGTATGGAAAAAACCTTAAAGACCGAATTATCATCAAAACTATTTATTTACAATTAATGGTGGTGCCAATTGAGGAGAAAGTGAAAGAACATAGGTTGCGTTGGTTTGGGCATATACAAAGATGTCCTTCGGATGCTGTTGTTAAAAGATATGCAGGTCATTTTGCCAGTGTGTTAAAAGAGGACATGGTAGACATAAAAGAACATGGATGGAGATAATAAAAAAAGATAAGGAAAAGTTGGAGTTCAGCACTGATATGGTCTATGATAAGAAGAAGGAAAGAATCCATAACCCGAACCTCAATTCCTTGGGATTAGGCGGATGATGATGATGATGATGATGATATATTGATGTCAAATTATATTTATAATATTCAATAAAATATTTTATTCTAATTTTAGAATTAGATTGAACCCTGTACCAGATATACCCTATACTGGTTATAAATCTAGTATGATAACCTATATGGTATTTAAAATTATTCTCTATACATACCCATAGTTTTGTACATGAGACTTGCTAATAAATTGAAGGGTGGTAAAGTAATTACTCATAGCAAATTATTTTTATACTAAATTCTTGTATACAAGTTTTAGTACATTTATTAGGAGATATTTTAAGTTCTTACAAGTATGGGAAGCATGACAAGTACATTATCATTTGATTGATTTATTTTATAGACAAAATTAAGAAGTGCTCCAGCCTTTATCCCTTAAGTGAGCTACATTTAGTTTCAGTCTTAGGATCAAATCTCACGGCCAGTTTGGACTTATTAATCGCATTTTTAACCTAGCCATGCTAAGGGATGAACCTCTTCATCTTCACTTATCTTGTTTATTTTCCTCTGTATCCCATTGCAGTCGTTTAAGAATCCAGATATGCTACAAAGGATTGGTGTCTACCGCGATGCATCGCCTTGGCACCCAACGCACCACAAATCTAAGCCTCTACATTCACATTAAAGGGTATTGATATTGGCAATTATTATTTACTTGGGTGATTTCTGTAAAAACCTAAAATGGTAATAAATTATCTGATTAGTCCCTATCACGATCATAAAAAATTTCAGTTATATAAATCCAAAAGGGCGCTTGTTGAGTGCCTAGGCGATGCATCACCGTAGGCGCCCAAACTTCACAACAAAGATGGGTATTGTTTGGCAAAGGTGTTTCGTTTTGTTTGTCATCTTCCATCACTTTATTCTCGAACTCAACTTGGCATAAGATGGAGAGGAGGACGTAGGGTAAAGTGTTGTAGTCTCTCTCCACGTTTGTTAAAAATAAGTGGAGAAGTTCTCGTTTTAACTTCACTTAAACCCGAAAAAAAGTCTTCCATGCTTTCTTCAAAATTATTATTATTTATTATTTTCAAAATCACCATTTATTTTTACACTAAACATTTCTACTATATTAAGAAGAAGATAAAGTACAAGGATGTAGCCGACATCTGTTAGCCAAAATGTGGGCGTGATACTTTTTCCATCTAGTAGTCTAGATAATATCAAAATGGGACTCCTCAGATTTTTTATGTTCGACTCGGTCGACTAGGTAAAAGATTTAGCCAAATCAGCTTGAACGTCATGGCTTGATCAGTTTAATCTAAAATTCATGAGATTTAGAAGATTGGATTGTAGATAGGTATAATTAAGGTCCTGGGTAAGAGGTATTTGGTCATCAAAATTTCATTGATCCTAATTTATAATTCATTGTCTCCGATACATTTTAAATATCTGATAAAAGATTCATTGAAATAATTTTAGAAAATTATGGAGCAAGATTTTGTAATAATCTTTAACGTGAATACAAAGTTTTAATGACTAATTATTTGATTTATTTTTTATAAATAATATTCTGATAAGTTTAAATATATTAATTCATAAGCTAAAATTTTAATATAAATTTGATGGAATTAAACCATCATCAATCTATAAGCTTGAGTGCTAGTGACTCCACTCGATAACTCAAAATCGAAGATGAGAAAGCTGAGTTTAAATGCTTAAGCTGACTGGCTAGCTATGTAAACAAGTTAATGATCTACCACACCCCTCTTTTCCAAAGGTCATTGAAGAACAAGTTATTATTACCATGCTCTTATCTAGTCCGTAAAATTTATGGCGTCGACATGCAAACTAAATGGATGTATTACGATTAATAACCACATTGTCATCAATACCTTCCAACTGTCTCCTACTCAAGCTTCGTCAAATGACCATAAATTGGACGCACTGTAGGATATAAATTGAACGATAGTTTTCACAGAATTTTTTTCTAAAAAAACACATATTAACCGTCAATGATGTATCATCATATTCCATTATTTGATGAGCAATACCATCACTAGAACCCAAAATTTCAACAGAGAACATTCATCAGTAGAACATCATTAGGCTCTTCTTTCTTCTTGGTAAGAAAAAAACATATTAACAAGAGAGGATAATATCTCATTAAATTGCTGGAGATAAACAGAAGTACTCGGCTGTCAATGATTCACTTTTGCCCCCAATGAGCTTCTATAACTACAACCAACACATCATTTAAATTTTCAATCTCAGGTGACTTCTCAATGAATATGATGAAAAGGTTAGAATAATACCCTTCTAACATCAAGATAGTCATTAAAGAATATTGACGTATACAGATAATACTCAAAGAATGTTAGAATGGCCTTTACAGACATATATATCAATAGAGTTTCAAAGGACAAGTGGGCAGCCTGTGTTCTCACCAGAAGTTGAAAATATATAAAAAATGTGGAAAGGGGGAAAGACCTATAGTTTGTGACTGCCCTAACTAATTAGCCTCTTCTCCAACTTTCTGGTTTTACTCCACCTAAATCTGTTCGGCTGTATTGTAAGGAAAAATTGACCTAACATTTTGATGGGAAGATTTCATCCCCATATCGGTTATAATTCAGCTCGGCTACAACATCATTAGACTAAACGTGTAAAAAGACTCATTATTTCTGCAAAAGTGCTTATGCTCGTTTATCTACTCCTCTACCCAAGAGTTTTTTGTCTGTAACCGAACTTATGCCTTTCTAAGAGCTTCTCCTTTGTTTTCCTTTTCTTGTCCATTTTCACCTGGTATCTTTCCTCCCTCTCCCTCTCATAAACTCCTTGCTAGTACACCTCTCCTATTAAAGGCCACAACCACAATTCATTTGGTGGATTTTATCACCAGCTTTCTTGACCAGCAAGGAGCAAATTCGTCATACTGAATCTGTTATTCTAATACTCTAATCCCAAGCTTACCCCCACCCACTATACAAATTAATTAAAGATATGTATCATTTGGATCAATTTGTTGGTCTATGCTAAAAAAAGGCTGAGAGTTGCTCTCTAGTAAATTTGTTAGCAGGAACTTTGATTAAAGCCATTCTAAAGGAAATATTTGTCTATTAGAAAGATCTACACAACCTCAGCAATATAACGTTGATACACAAGTCACACTTATCAACCCATATCATAGATACCTCACATCATCAGGTGGAACCCATGAAGGAAACAACCACAATCGGTGTAGGCGTAGGCAAAACCTGGCTCTGATACCACTTCTTGGGCCCTTTAGACCCCCAACCAAGCTCTAATACTACTTGTTGGGCCCTTTTGGCCTCTAAAAGAAACTTACAATAAGTATCATAAGCCTCTCTTAATCCAAAAGCTAGCTTAGGGAATAATGCTTTCTTATTAACTTATATACAACTCACCAACATTATCTACAACAGATTTGGGATAAACCCAACAACATTTAGGTATAACCGAGAAAGTTTCAGATATCTATTAGATAAAATAACAATCAAGTCTTAAATATGAACCTTGGGGGGGCGGAGATTTTGTTTGGCACATTTAAATAGTTGAGCATTTTGTACATCAGATTTTGTTTCCAGCGGCTAGCATAAAAATTATTCATCAGTTTAGAACCGCATAAGAAAAAAGGCTTCTGAAACTACTCGTCCACGACATCAATGCTTACAGCACTTAATAGAGGAATACTAAATCTGGATGAAAAGGAGTAACCCATACTTACAGTGTCTAGAATTTTTAATGTCACATAGAGATCAGAAGTCACCGTATCAACATCATCTGAGGTAGATCTCCTCCCCTTTGAGAACTGGGTGAATTTAACATTAAATCATGTCACTAGAAGTTCATGTAAATAAACAAACTAAGTTCTAATCTTGAACCTTTTTATACCAAGACAAAGCAAATAATCATTCCTCCCCTTCAGTGCATGCTGAGATGGAAATACGCGTGTAAAAAGCAATTGGCAAATTCAGCTTGCCCGCTAACTAATATAAAAGATGTTCCAAGATTCCTTGAGAAAATGTAAAATCCAAAGGAGTGAAAATATATGAACTATAAACTTTGCACATTCAAACCCATTTGAACATAAATTCATGAAGAATTGTGAAGTACATCATCATCATCATAATAATTATTATAATTATAATAATAATAATAATAATAAGAATAATAATAAGACTAATAAGAATAAGAATTAACAATGATAATTACTCACCACGCTTAATCCCTGATAAAGTGATCCATGGAGTAGGGATGGCCATGCACCACACCCATCATAAACTTCATATATAGACGGGCTAATTCTCTCCAGTTCACCTTCATCTCTCTCATTATTCCCGGTTTTAGTTTTTTCCGCTTTTTAGCACTACGGTAAATTTCATCCCAAGAACCCAAGCTGCTCTCATTTCTTTCTTCAAGCCACATAGACCAGGAAAGAGTTTCACACTAACATCCTTAAAACTCCCTAAATAACAAACCCATTCTGTGAATACTCACCTCATCCAGTTCATGTCTATCATGTTCTTCAACAATTTCTACTGGTCGAAGATGAAACCAGTCCAACTGGGTAATGCTATCATGAACCATATTGTTAGTTTCATCCTCCAATGAGTTGTTTGCAGTATGCATTACAGCCAATTTAGTTTCCAAAACATTTTACTACACTCATTTTATTTGGTAGAGCTTCCTTAAATGAGTGCACTGTTTCCTGCTGAAACAGTGACCATTCCCATGATTGAAAGACTGGAAAGACTCTGGAAGCACTGTTTGTTATGGAAACTGGACAACATTTTCAATAATTTTCACATAGTCACCTAAACACTCAGAAGCTGCAACTTTAGATGCAAACTTTGAAACTTTCATGCCTAAAATCAGAAGGGAAACGGACCGAGTCAATGACTCAGGGTTGTTTGTTTCAAAAAGTAAACCATGCAACCATCAACAACCTGCAAACAACAAATAGTTGGCTTTAAAGTCTATTTCACTTCAATAACGATGAGGGCGTGGCTACTGACTAGAAAAGATGTATGGTAACACTAAAAGGAAAAAACCTACAGAGTCAAAAGTTTATATATCTATCACTTGAAGAATGATAAGACTAGTCTATATGCAGATAAACGAAATTGATACAAATTTCCAACCTCATCCATGCCCAAGACTTAATAATCTTTTTTAGTGAGGAGTCAAAAGTTCATATATCTATTACTTGAAAAATGATTGATCAATAAAAAAGAAATGTGTAGACCCCTCACCGCATACCTTAAAAGCAGTCTGGTAGCCATCAGAAGTGTTCCCATCCAGAAAAATGAACTTAAAAGTTCCCCCTCCACGGTCTCTGTCTACTCTAGGTTCATTAGTAGAGGACCAACACTTTCCAAAAGCACTGCATGACGCCATGAAAACTCGTCATAAAGCAAAGAGGTACCTTTTAACTGCTAAGACATGCAGTACATCAGAAATGACGAAAAATTTCCAGTATCAAGCATGATGTACATCATCTAATGGGAAGAAATTCAGAGTGAAAAACGTCAAGAGTAATGGGTCTTTTAAAATAACAAAACTGACAGGGAATCGTTACCGGAAGAGAGAAGTCAGGAAACACAACAATATCAGCCCTACTGAAAGCATTTCTCCATTTGTGGCAATTCCAATCACCCTCTCCTAAAACAATTCATCAATCAACGCTCCTCCAGAAACAAAACCCAAGCGGAAGAAATACAGAAGAATTGATCAAACCAAGCATTCTTGTCTGATAATCTCAGAATTACATACAACCAACTAACCAAAAATAAGAAAATCTAATTATAGAATTGCAGAATCATATGCATACAATCAGAAGAAACTACAGTAGACACTAAAAAATGCCAAACTCGGCCGCTCAGAATTCCAACCCTGCATACTCTCCAACCTACCATCCTCAAAATACCTCTCCAAAACCCTCGCCGCCACAAACCACAACCAATCTCCCACCTCGGTGCCACCCCCGCACTCCTTTCCACCCCCGCACCCAGCCGGAACCCAGACAGCGAGTTCCCCACCCTCCACCCCATCACCACCCACAGCACCACCACGACCGCCGCCGCATAGCAGTCCACGGCCCACCCGTGCCGGAGCGGGACCGAACAGCATCGCCACCCCCGGCGCCGCGGCGGTGGGTGAAGTGCGGGGCCCGGCAGTGGGGCATGGGGTCATTGTCGGGAGAGGGGAGCATGGGGTTGGGGTTGCGCTTGACAGGCATTCCGCCGGCGCGGTGGATGGTGACATTGGTGGCAGAACTGGCGGTGGAGTCGGCGCCAGTTTTATAAAACAGTGTTTTGTCGCATAATTAAACATTGTCGAAAACAATTTTTGGTCGCTAATAATGACAGTCAATATAAGTTGTGGAACGTAAACACAAGAATCGTCGTATTATAATACCAAAAATATTTATTATGAATTCTCATAATCTCATAATATGTTTATAATCATTGGGTTCACATGCTCAGCAAATCACTAAATATTATTTATTTAAAAAAGATTAAATAAATAATCTCTAAACTAAACAAGATTTCGTTGTTAATGATGTTGTTATTGGTTTAATTGTTTTTAGTAATTTATGTATTTGATGTAATATTGGATTTTTTAGTTTGACAATGATTTGTTTAAGAAATTATTGTTACTATTATTTTAGGTTTATGTTGATATGTTTATGAAGTTATAGTTAATTTATCTTTTGAGATTGATGTTTGATTTATTTATGAAATTGTTGTTGATGTAGTTGTTAATTTTTATGTAATTGATGCAAGTGTTATTAATTTTGTTTTAGTTTGATTTGAGTTTGTTTTTGTAATTGTTATTCATGCAATTAATTATTTTTTAATTATTAATTGTGTATTATTTTTAAATGTACATGAATTATTCACATCACTATTGAGTATTATTTGGAGTTTTGCTATATTAAATCATGAGTTAAGGTATATTCTCGCATAATAAGTCAAATCTATATTTAATCCATTTGAGATGTCTGTCCACTTCAATTCAAGATTTACTAAGTAAGGTGTGCCTCTAAATTAGATGTACACAAATATATGTATGTTGTTTTTATTATCAATATCATAATTAACTTGTCTTGTTATTGATTTTAGTATCAAGTTGATATAAAATGTATTAACATACATCAATGTACAGTATAACAATGAATACAAATGACGGTGTTTATAAAATGATGTTTATAAAATCTTTGTCTCTTTGTAACTTACACTTATTTCATATATTACGTATTTGTTTATAAAATTTCTAGATGATAGTATGGACAATTAACTAAGCATATGATGTAGAGCATCTTCATGAGTTTGGTAACTTATCTTCTTCTTCTTTTGTTCTTTTGTTTTACATGTAAATGATGTTTATTTTTGGAATTAGTTTTAGATGAAGTTCATTTGTACCTCAGTGATTTGATCTTGAATATTGGTTTTCAACTAAGTTAAAACGTTTTTTATTGCACTCTTACAGACTAGGTACCGGAGCACATTGAGTTACTTATGGTATCGATCCTCTTCCTGGCCACTGGTCATCAACCCCGGTAGGGAAAACCAAATTAGGGTAGATATTAAGGATTAGGTTATGCTCTTACTGCAGGTTGACATCTACCTCGTCACAAGTCACATGGTTCATATGCTATGCATCCAAAACATAATTGGATAGAATATCATAGATGAAAAAGAATGTTCTGTATAGACAAGTAAAATTTCAAAGAATAAATACCCTAGGGCGAGACACAGGAGAGAGGGAGAGAGAGAGAGGGATAAACCATTTCATCTCTATGTAATCTCAGAATTACATACAAACAAGCAGTGCAACCTCAACCAACTAAGGCATGCCTCTTAATTAGAAGCACAGGAGCATATGTATGTTATTTATATTATCAATGTCATAATTTTGTACTCTTTGGTACTACCAACATGCACATATATATATCAATGGAAATTACAATATATATGAGATGCCACCAACATGATACTATTACTCTCCACTCCTTAGCTTCAGTACTTACTCACTCTCATTGCTAAGTTGCAGCTGACAATCTTCGGTTTTGTAAGCTTTTCTGAGTAGTGGTTTTTTCGTTTGAAAAAACCCAATCTATTTCCATGTTTCAAATAGGGGTAAGTAGTTTTTCTCCTTTTTTCTTTCTATGATACTTAGGCAGAGAATGAAATAGGCTATTAATTGATGCAAATCCTAGTCATGAACCAGGCATCCTGCATCAGCATTGTGGTTGCGGTCATTTAGCAATTTCATAACCCTACCAATAAATAAAAATGATTCTCCACATATTGAGCTTGACATTTTTTTGTTAGATTCCTTGTTAGTAGCATTCACTACTCATTGGGGGCACAATCTAAGAAAAGCCCATTTATCTTGGCAATGGGATTCATAGTCTGTAGCATAGCACTCTCTGATGACCAAAAAATTAAAAGTGCTACTAGATTAAAATGGGATCAAGTACCGATTTTATATTTAATCATGCACTTCTAAGTGATAATCTCCCAGATGTATCGGATAAGACAAGCACACCATGTATTACAAATATCTATGATACTTTTTTAAGTTCCTCCAATTATTAGAACCGCATCAAAGATCTTTCTTTGATTTAAAAAGCTATATTAATCTAACAAAGCAAGGAAAAAATATTTTGAGTAGGTAACAATAGTTCTCGTAGCTGTAGTTATATTGGTTTAATCAGCTGGTATACATAGTAGACGTCTGTTTAATAAGTGTTTCTTCCGAAGTACAATGCACGTTTGTCCAATGTACCCCTTCATAGTTCAGAGTGTCAAAAATTGTCCAATAATATGGTCATATGCTATGCATCCAAAACTTAATTGGATAGAATTTCATTGATGAAAAAAAATGTTCTGTATAGAAAAAAGATGTTCTATATAGATAAGTGTCAAAAATGTTCTGTATAGAGGAGACAGGAGAGACGGATAAACTATTTCATCTCCATGTTTCTCCTCGAAAGGAAAAACATTTCAGACATATCTTTCTCTGACACTTCATCCCAAATCTAATCAGGGTCAAGATACATGGACCCTACTCCGACTTTTCACTCCATCCATCCAGGTTCTTTTTAGTCTTCCTCTACCCATCTCTTGCACATTACAAAACTGGATACCAGATCTAATTACAACTACATTTGGGGATCTACATTGCACCCAAAACCATCACACATCAAACTTAATTAGTGTTAATTATAAACACCCTTTCCTAAAACAATTCATCAATATATGCTATTCCATAAACAACACCCAATCCATTATAACTCCTACTAGTGAACTTTGACAAGAATTGATCAAACCAAGCAATCTTGTTCTGATAATCTCAGAATTACACACAAACAAGCTGTGCAACCTCAACCAACTAGCCAAAAATGAGAAAATCTAATCATAGAATTGCAGAATCATATGCATATAATTAGAAGACACTCACAAATGCATTTTTTTCTTTATTTTTAAATTAAAATTTTTATTATTATATTTTTTTATTCAATCGGGTCAGATACGGATTATGCATATCGGATATGAAGTTGATAAATAAAATGGATGTAATCTTTGGAATTGGATTGAATTCACGTTAATTTGGATTTTCAGATTCAGATCAGATAGGTATATAGTCATATCCAATCCATTTCTAACCTAAAGTCATTCATACCAGAATTCATTTTGTGTGGCGTTGTAGGATAATGTTACGGACCTTTCGAAAGGGAAACTATTCAGGTAAGACTTAACTAATAAAATAAATCAAAAACAAATAAGTTTGATTCCCACAATACTTAGCCACGTATAAATATCACAAGTGTGGATAATTAACAGAAATGACTTAGCACAATTAAGATAAATACAATAAGCACAAACAAATGATAATAGGTAAGGCAAATGCAATAAGTAAGGCAATAAACAAAATAATAACCCAATTAAATTAGGTGGTGTGTCAAACAATACAAGCTCGAACACACAAAGCTAGTTGTGTTGGTGAGCTTATCAAACCATATAAGTAGCAAGGCGACCTTGACCATGATGGTTTGTGACTTGATATTTGGGTAGCTGTAATAGGGGGAGGAAGGCCTATTTGTTGACTAACCGTTGTGGGAACATGCTGATTAGTAGAGGAAGATGTCGCGCTGGAATTGTTTTGGAGGATATGACGTACAAGCGTCTAAAGTGTGAGGTATCTCTCTTCCTTCTTCTTCTTTTCTTTATGAAGGAGCGCTTTTTCTCCTCAATCTTCTCGATGTGCTTCTGCAGGTTGAAAAGTTCAGCAGGTGGTGCACTACTTCCATTAACATGCTTCATGTGTGTCTTGTTGTGAGAAGATGAAGCAGTGTTCACGTGAGATGACGTGAGATGTTGAATCCTCACCTTAGGCGCTCATTGACCTCGTGAAAGGTGCTCATGAAAAGTTTAAATAATTTCAATTCAATTATATTTAAAATCATTATATTATCATATAAAACTATTATTATAATATAATTATACTTATTATTTTTATATTTTATGCAAATGGGTATATAAAAATTATATAAACTATTAATTTTTTACAAGTGGTGTGTTTTGGAGTTGGAGGTTGGAGTTCTAATTGTTCTATTTTGTTTTATCAAATCAAAGAATTGATTGATTGGCAGTGTTGGTGTCTTGTCATGATTGCCATTTCTTTATCATGAGACGTAATGATCATCAACTGCTAAATCTCATGAAAACTTGGTATTTGCTGATCTATGTTTTGTTGCTCTGCTAGTGTTTCCGCAGCATTTGTAGGATTTTGAATTTACTATTTTCTTCTTTTGCCTCTTCTTATTCTTCAACCCGATGCTCGAAAAGTGTCAGGGATATGGATCCTAAACTAGGGTGCATGCGATTACGAATGGCAAAATTTTGTTTGTAGTATTTTCTGCAGGTCAATAATTGTGGATTGAGTTGAGGCTTTTGTGGAATTTGCTGAGTAAGTGGAATTAGGAATTAGAAGACAAGAGGCATGAGTTCTTTGGCCTTTTCCATTGCTGAGAAGGCTTATACTCTGCTTAAATACTCCCCTTCTGTGGCTACTTGAGCTTTGAGTCCCCTGTCTTCCTAGTTCACCCCAGAAGCTGCCTCCCATCTTCTTCTCCTACTCCAATCCTCTCGTCCTTTGATGCTTAAATTCCCCCAATGGGCTCATCACCACAGTTTCTTCATTCTTCATCCTAAGTCCATTGCTCTTCACATCTTAACCAAATTCCATCTCTTCAAGTCAGCCCAGGTGCTGGCTGTTGAATACCAAACACAAGCTTTGCTTGAAGAAATGTTTCACAAAGGTATTGCCCCAAGCATTGTTACTTACACTTCTATGATTGATGTCATGTGCAAAGCTGGGAACTTGCAGAAAGCTGTGCAATTCATTAATCAAATGCATGGGAGAGGTCTTACTCCAAATGAGATAACATACACCTCATTGAGTTGGATAAAGAAGTATGGGCTGGCTTGATGATATCATAGGTATTAGTGCTATACCTAAGGAGGTATGGATTGGATAAAGTGATATAAGTTAGCTTGGTGATGTCACAGGTATAGTTGCCAAACCTAAAAAGGTATGTGTTGGATTAGATAAAGATGTATAGGTTTGGTTAAATAAAGATGTATGGGTTGGGCTAACCCAAAACCTAAAAGCTTAGGTTTTTTACCCTAAATTGATCGGACCCACTTCGAAAATTGCACTGCAAGTCCCAAAGAGGGGTTAGGACTGTCCAAAAGGGTTATCAAACACACAACAAGTGCACAAACAACAGGTGAGGGACATAATCTTGGCATCTAATTATATATGACTCGACTAGACCAAACATAAAAAGCCAGGCACGCAGCATCCAAACAAGTGTACCAAGCGCTGAATGAGGCTAAGGCCAGGAAAACTTAGATCATACTATACACAAACCACAGCAAGAAGGGTCGGACCCCTACTAACCCGATCGGGTAACAACCAAACTGATAGTGCGTGTTGACTAGCTGTTGTGGGGACATGCTGATTAGTAGTGGAAGATGCCATGCTAGAATTGTTTTTGAGGATATGACATGCAAATGTCTCAAGTGTGAGGTATCTTTCTTCATTCTTCTTTTCTTTATGAAGGAGCCTCTTTTGCTCCTCAATCTTTTGGATGTGCTCCTATTGGTTGAAAAGTTCAGCAGGCGGTGCAGTACTTCCATCAACTTGCTTCATTTGTGTCTTGTTGTGAGAAGATGAAGCAGTGTGCTCGTGAGATGTTGAATCCTTGCCTTTGGTCATTGACCTCATGAAAGGTGCTTGTGAAAAGTTTAAATAATTTCAATTCAATTATATGTTAAATAGTTTGTTCGGGAATAAAATCATTATCTTATCATGTAAAATTATCATTATAATATAATTATATTTATTATTTTTATATTTTATGCAAATGGATATATAAAAATTATATAAACTATTAATTTTTTGCAATAATTAATATAAATTGTAAAACTTTCTCCAATGACTCCATTTAACTTAAAAAAAAAGACTCCAAATATAAAAATATCAGTGTGATAAACACAAAACATAATATATATTTGATTATTATGTTTTCTTAACATAAAATACCTCCACTCTCTTTATTAATGGGTGGATCGTCAAAGCTCTGAGAGTTACGAAAGTTTCAATTGTTTGTTGTGAATCTCGATTCGGGCTTTTCCGCCCCCCGTAGCATTTTCGTTAATCTAAAGTGGGGAGGGAGTTTTTCTGGTCAGCGTTTGGATATATCTCTCATAATTGCAGTTGACCGCTTTGTCTGATTGCTCTGTGTGTGTGTTTTTTTGGTTGATTGGTTTGTTTTTGTGTGTCGGCTTTGAATTGCAAATGTGTCTTCTTTCTGCATTGAAATGGACTTCTTACTGGAGTTTCTCCCTGCTTGGAGTTTCGCTGAGGAGGAAATAGGAATCAAAAAATAAGTTCAAATTAGCCCTCTCCATTGTGTTCAGCTTTGATTTGAATCCCAAAATTTGCTTCCTTTTTTATGAGGTGAATTGCTACCAGCATGTCTGTAGTTTTCTATTACTATATAGTAAAAGATGTATGTATTGTAGAGCAATATTTGTGTACCAGATATTAACATGCGGAGTTGATTCTATTGCTGATACCATTTAGATATAACTCATGCTGAGTTTTTGTTGTTTGTTTTTGTTTTTTAAAAAATGAAAAATAAATCCATGAAACTTGCGTCATTTAAAGAGAAACCTAAACGATGATCGACTCAATGAGGGTATATCTTTGAGTCTTGGCAGAGCAGGACTGGTTGACTCAACTGGTCATGTGTTTTGTTCATGTTGCTTTTGTGATTTGGATGTGTATATTTGTTCCTAGAGGATGATTTGCCCAAGTTGTATCTAATGGTTCTTTTTGTTTTATCAAATCAAAGAATTGATTGATTGGCAGTGTTGGTGTCTTGTCGTGATTGCCATTTCTTTCTCATGCACGTAATGATCATTCAACTGCTATATCTCATGAACACTTGGTATATGTTGATCTGTGTTTTGTTGCTCTGCTAGTGTTTCCACAGCATTTGTAGGATTTTGAATTCACTATTCGTCCCCTTCTTATTCTTCCACCCAATAGTTGAAAAGTGTTGGGGATATGGATCCTAAATTAGGCTGCATGCGATTACGAATGGAAGAATTTTGTTTGTAGTTTCTGCAAGTCAATAATTGTGGATTGAGTTTGAGGCTTTTGTGGAATTTGCTGAGTAAGTAGAATTACGAATTAGAAGACGAGAGGCATGAATTCTTCGGCCTTTTCCATTGCTGAGAAGGCTTATACTCTGCTTAAATACTCCCATTCCTTGGCTACTCGAGCTTTGGGTCCCCTGTCTTCCCAGTTCACCCCAGAAGCTGCTACCTATCTTCTCCTCCTACTCCAATCCTCCCATCTTAAGGTTTGTTGGGTCAATTTGGATGCCTCTTTCATGAACAAGAAAACTAAGAACTGGCTATAGAAGACACCGAAACGATGCGGATGCACTCTTATGGATGCAACTTCAAATTGTAGCCCCGCAACGATGTAAGACTTAAGACTCACTCTTATGTGGCACAATGGTCCTTTCTCTGCTCTGACATGATAATACTGTCATCAACGTAGTCCTCCATGTCCTTATGCAACATGTCACAGAAGATATTCTACATGACTCTTTGGAGCGTGGCCCTTGCATTCTTCAGTACAGTGTTGCAGTGTACTCCAATGGGAGTGTAGAATGCTATCTTTGCTGCAACTTCTAGAGCCATGCGGATTTGATTGTAATTGCTGAACCTGTCCATGAACGAGAACATTTGGCACCCGACAACACTGGCTAGCAACAAGTCAGGGAGTGGAAAAGTAAGGCATCCTTAGGACATGCTTTGTTGATGTCATGGAAGTCAACACATACTCTTCTTTTTTAGGTACAATGTTGGCAATCTATTGTGGGTATTAAACTTTCTTGATGAACTTGGCAACTTTTAGCGTTTTGATTTCCGCAACAATCGGGGACTCTACCCTTGGACTGAACTATCCCTTCACTTGGGCAACTAGATGGATGTGTGGCTTGACAGCTAAGCAACAGATAGCGACATCAGGCGATAGGCCAAACATCTTGTCATTGTTAAGATTTCTAATTATGAATATTAATGATATGTAGCCCATTGTCACACTCAGAATACTAAAGGAATCTTGGGATACCAAACAGAGGTGATTGTTTGTTGTTCCATGGAAGATAAAGGGCCTCAAACCATCTCTATAAATAGAAACTCATTTGGCTCATTCTTAGACAAGAGAAGACAGGATGTGAGAGAAAAAAGAAAAGGAATATAGAGATGAGAAGAGGGATCAATATTATTCAGTAGTTTAATCTTATACAGAGTATTGAGAGAGAGAAATCTTGTAATCTCAATAGTATAGGTTGGGTGAGTAATCTTCTTGTACATCTCTATATGTTTGGTGGCTGTAATCTTTATTTGTAGTGAATTGTTCGTTGTTGTCCCGTGGTTTTTGACTATCGAGAAAAGGAGGGTTTTCCACGTTAAATCTTTGTTCTTTTGGTTTTGTTTTATTTTATTTCTTGGGCATTATTTTCCCATATCTTGTGTTCGTTGTCGTTGATCTCCAACTTTGGGGATTTTTCCCAACAATTGGTGCCGTCTGTGGGAACTTTGGGTCTTATTCAATCGGATCCTGATTTGAGTAGGAGTCATGGCGGACACTTCCAAGGCTGGGAAGATTGAGAAATTTGATGGAAGAAATTATCAATGGTGGAGGATGCTGATTGAGGATCATCAATACGAGAAGCAACTACATCAACCGCTTGTAGGCACCAAGCTGGATTTCAATCAACCGTTTGGAGTGGTGACAGACGCTTCAGACAAAGCCGTGGATGGTATACTGCAGCAGGTGGCCGTGCTGCACTATCTAAGAGTATGGTGGGTTTGCTTGTTGGGATCTGAGTTCATTATCATCATGGACAATGTAGCTAACACATTCTTCAGGACCTAGAAGAAGAAATCTCTGAGACAGGCAAGGTGGCAGGAGCTATTGGGGCAAGTGAGAGAGTTAGCAAAGACAGATCTCAAGGACAAGAAGCTGGTTGACAAAGTCAGCAAAGACTGGACTCGCATGTATTGGTTAGATGAGGAGTTAGTCTATGCTAGTGGGGGTCGGCTATGTGTCCCTATAGGTAGGTAGACTAAGACAAAAGCTTAGGGAGGAGTCCCACAATCCCTAGTGGGTAAGAAATCTAGGTAGGGACCGGGTGCACGCTCAAATGTCTAGGGCGTATTATTGGCCGAGAATGGAGGATGATAATGAAGTTTTTGTCAGATCCTATTTGGTGGGCCAGCAGGATAAGGTGGAGAGAAGGTTAGAGGCTGGGTTGCAGCAACCACTACCTACACCTTCGAGACCATGAAGCTCAGTCTCAATGGACTTGGTGTCCAGATTCCCTAGGGTGAAGGGAATGTCAGCAAGGTTGGTGGGTTTCTAAGTACTCGTATTCGTAGCAATACCACAGGGGTTTCTACAGGAACGTGGGGAAGTACTATGGTCCCAACCGACATTGTTACAGCTAACCATTCTCAGTCTGACTGGTAGATTGAGAGGGAGAATGCATTGAGGCATTCCGTCATAGCCAACCAGAGGAACTGGTTAGAACTTCTTGAGGTGGCGCAGTTTTGTTATAATTTGCATCGTTATTCAGCTATAGGGCTTAGTCCTTTTGAAGTTTCTATGGGCTACCAGCCTCTTACACCACTAGAGGTTGCTCCACAGGGAGGTGGAGTACAGTGTCTAGCTGCACGGGATGCAGTGGATTCATTGGCCGAGGCAACGAGCAAAAGGAAAAGATATGCTGACTCGAGGGCATTGTCATTCAATGTGCGGGACAAAGTAAAGCTGAAGCTCACGCCACTGATTTAGGAGAAAATCAGATCTACCGAGGTGCATCGGGTATTGGCGCAAAGGTACAATGGTCCTTGTGAGGTGGAGAAGGTATAGGGGTACAAACTTCACCTTAGTTTTCCATGTTAGTTTTCTCGAACCTTTCCATGAGGATTTGGTCAATTCAAGGAGAGCTCGTCCGAAGAGAGCTCCCTCTACCGTCTAGCAATAATTTTGGAAAAAGGAAGGGGGATTTTGGAGTATATGCACGTCAGCCTGGGGACTTCAAAGGAACGGATGGAGTATCTTATCAAGTGGAATGGAGGAACCGAGAAGCGAGGCTAGTTGGGAAAAGGAGGGGGACTTGTGGCAATTGGAGAGCAAGATCAAAAAGTGTGGTCAAGGACTTCGATGAGGACATTGGGTCTCATTGGTGGGGGAGGACTATTAGGTCTAGTTCGTTGGACGCGCCGGGCGCTAGGGTTTGGCAGTTGTTCCTAATCATCCTGCATCCAAGACCGAGTAGTGGAAACAACTTACCAGCATTAATCAATGTTAGAGTTGTAGGCAAGGATCAAGTTGTGGTGCATGAGCGTGTCGGGTGACCGAGGCGTACTAGCGAGTTCTAGGATTTGGAACGAGCAAAGTTCTGGTACTAGATGGAGCGTATCGGCAATATGATTGGTAAAGGGTACCGAGCGTGTCGGCATTTGGGTAGCAGGAAACCTTAGAGGCATATGGGTTCCAGGGGGTGCAAGGTCGAAGCTGGTCGGGAGATCGCTACCGAGAATGAGTATCGACAGTGATCGAGAGTACTGGGAGCAAAAGAGCTAGTGACCGAGCACTGCGATCGAGCATGGGTGAGCATTGCGGTACGGTGAGCATGGGTGCATGGACGTGACCGAGCAAATTACCAGGATCACGGTATTTGGGTCAAGTTGCCAAGCAGTGCTGCATGCCGGTATTTGGTGCGTGCTATTTGCTGGAATCACAAAGAGGTGGAGTCGTTGGCAGAGACTGGTTGGGTCGAACTAGGAGGGTTTGACTATGCAGCCAGCATGTGCCAAAGGATATGCTTGAGTGGACTTGCCGATAAGGATGCTGACGGTGTTGATAGTTATCAGGATCAATCCTTATCCAATGGTGGAGGTTGGTTGCAACTAACTCGTGAAGATATGTATAATTGACGTGGAGATAAACCTCATCTGAATGGAGATAAGGATGCCAACATTAGATGCATGTTTGTTGAAGATGTGCATGAGATCTGCTTGGAGTTGACAGATAGACACGGATTGATGTCTATATAAGGGGGACATCCTCTTGTGTAGAAAGCAACAGAGAAAACTTGCACTAACATGTAGGTGAAGGACTAATGCAATGAACAAGTGGAGGAAGAACCAGGACTAGAGTGTTCCAATCGGACTCCAAATGGGAGATTGTTAATATTTGTAATTATGAATATTAATGATATGTAGCTCATTGTCACACTCGGAATACTAAAGGAATCTCAGGATACCAAACAAAGGTGACTGTTAGTTGTTCCATGGAAGATGAAGGGCCTCAAACCATATCTATAAATAGAGACTCATTTGCCTTATTCTAAGACAAGAGAAGATAGGATGTGAGAGAAAAAAGAAAAGGAATATAGAGATAAGAAGAGGGATCAATATTATTCAGTATTTTAATCCTATATAGAGTATTGAGAGATGAGAATCTTATAATCTCAATAGCATAGGTTGGATGAGTAATTTTCTTGTACATCTCTATATGTTTGGTTGTTGTAATCTTTGGTTGAAGTAGTAAATTATTCGTTGTTGTCCCGTGGTTTTGACTCTTGAAAAAAGGAGTTCTACGTTAAATCTCTATTCTTTTGGTTTTGTTTTATTTTATTTCTCGGCCATTATTTTCCCATATGTTATATTCACTATTGTTGATCTCCAACTTTGAGGATTTTTCTTAACAGTTATATGACCATGCAAAACAGTCCTGCTCAAAGGAGGTCTAGGAGATCGCATCGCTCCCTTGGGCTAAGTCACATCTTGAGAAATGTGGGGTGGCGCACGCCATCTAAGTTTCCAACAAACTTCTCCAAGTTGTTCTTCAATAAATTTGACACTTTCCTCAAAATGTGGGGTTGCTAGAGACAACTATTGAATTGTTAAGTCATCATGGACTATAGCACTTGCAAAATAGGTAGGACTTACAATTTCATGTTCAAACTGAGGTGTGAGCATAGTAACCTTTTCACGGTGGGGTATCATGATGATGTCATCACCTGATGAGAAATCTTGTCCAAAGCAAATTGGTCATCGAGGATCAAGTTAGATGATTTCGCTTCTCCATGTGATTCAGACTACCTCTTCAACAATCGTGCAGGGGGAAACTCTTGCCTTCCGACTAAGACCACAAAATCTTCCTCTCAATTCTGATTTCTGCTCTTCTGTACAGGCAATCATGCTTGGCATTTTTGTTGTCGTTTCTCCACCATTCACTATCACAGACAAAGGAATAAGTCTCCCATTTGGATCATTGGTGAATGAAGGCACGGTCACAACACCAAAGTAATGATTCTTCATGACGTGCGAAGTGAGCTTTGGAGTATAATTCACTGTTGGTTTGATGCAGCTGGGCAAATGCATCCAAGCAGGGTGGGTATGGGGTGGTGGCCTTTGTCTGGCCAGTTGCAAGACGTTTCCCTCCATGAAAAGTCTATAGTTTCAATAAAATGCGCTTCTTCTCGAGCAAAAGGATTTTGATGCCCCCCAATTTGGATTTGACTACCTTTGACTGGAACAGCCTTGATACATTGGTGCCGTGAGGACAGAACACACTGGTGGTCATGTACCCAAGGCCGACCAAGCAGCATGTGAAAAGATGAGGCATACTGAATGGGCCTACGGATATGTGCAATGCTACCTTTCTCGTTGATTCACAATCAATTGGTGACACTAACAAAATATTGGTAGTGTCCGGGTTGTAGATGCTCATCGCCATATCCCATCTCAAGCAGCAACCGTGTGGAAGCAAGTTGAGGGAAGTACCCTAGATTAGTCAAAGTTCTTCGAATGATCTTATTTCTATGCTCCACACTGACAAAGAGAGGATGATTGTGGTTTGACACCGGTTGACAGAGATCATTGTTGGAGAACGTGATTATCCAACTTAGCAAGGTGGACAATCATCAGTTTGAGGCCAGGAGCGATTAGTCTACAATCGCTGTTCTTGATTCACTTTGGTCAAGATAGGGAGAGGATGTCCCATTAATTCTACATCTGTAATGTATTCCTTCACACCATTACTATTCATGAAAAAACTCTCTGCTCTTTAGTTCTTTTAAACAAGGTATGTTAGAAGATGCAAACAATGTTTTTGAGGAGATGGAAGAGAATGGTTTTCTATCTTCATTAGCAGCTTATAATGCCCTTATTAATGGACATTGTAAATTAATGGGGATGGATGAAGCATTGAATATTATTGAGAAGATGGAGGCAAAAGGGATGACACCCGATGTTGTCATGTACAGCACAATTTTGAATGGTTATGTTAAGAATTGCGAGGTGGATAAAACATTGTCAAACCTCCGAACTTCAAAGTGCAATTTCACTTATGAAGGGGGTTTTGCATGAAGGGAAAGTGTCTTGGAGTCAATAGTAAGGGAAGACTGCACTCTACATGGTTCTGTTTACAATGTCATGATTCATGGCTATTTGTAAAAGCGGAAATGCTAGAAAGGCGGTTCAATTATACCAAGAAATGATAAGACTCGGATTTACTCCAAATGCGGTTTGTGTTATTGCCTTGGTGAAAGAGATTTCCAGTATTGGATTGAGTGAGGTGGTTGACAAATTTTTGCATGGTTTATTGAGTAGGTGTTTAATCATTGAAGCGGAAGTTTTCAAGACCTTGATTGGAATAAACCACAAGGAAGGGAATGTGGAGACAGTGCTGAATATTCCGAGTGAAATGGCTGCAAACGGACTTCTTCCAAATACTTGTGGGGGCTCTACTTTGAATTGCAAAAACGTTGTGCACCTCATTGGATATAACTGCCTGCGTTTACATATGCAGAACCTGCCTCTAATGCTAATAACATTATGGCCGGAAAAAGAGTAAATTGGAAGGACAGAGTAGGGAACATGTTGTTCTATTGTGCCAGAAACCTATAACTATACAACTATGGATTAGCTGATGGCAGCATACGAAATGGTTTGGAGAGTTGGCACAAGTTTCTCAATAAAAATGATGAATTATTGGAAGTTTGCCAAATTTCAGGAACTGGAGTGGGTATTTAATCAGGAAAGAATTCGATATCACTCTTTTTTTCGTTGTATGAAAGATTTTGGGAAATCAGTTTCTCCGGTAGATTGTATTACTTCCTAGCTGTCGTCATGGCAGCTATTGTTGAGTTTTCCAGAGCCTCCTAGATCCACCATCACTCCACTCGTCCTTGTGATTGTTAGATTTGAATTTTTTTTTAATTTTCTTAAGCACCCTTTTTTTTCTGTTATAGGTTCATTGATTGTTTGCTGGTTACTTAGTTTGTAGATTTATGATGATTTTAACCGGCTTTGATGTTGTTTGATGCTGGCAGTTGGGAAATTTTGTGGGAAATAGGGTGTTATCTTGTTACTCTGAATTTTCTGGTAGTTTTATGGACAACATGACTGATATTTTAGACTGCTACTATATTACATGCTATATGTTTGATTAATTATTTTGAGAATATTGCTACTGAGAATTTATTGGTGGAGTATCAACTTTTTCTAGTGTGGGTTGGAGTAAACATTTGGTAATTGTTTGGTTGACGCGTGGACTTCAATCACGCATAATTGTTGCTCAGGTTACTTTGTTTAGTTAGTTCAAGCTGACGATTGATCTGGTTTCTCCATGTTAAAATCTTTCCATATGAATTAAATGTATCTTGAGAGGATATTTGGTTACTTTTTGAAACAGATTATTTATCAAGTTTCATAGATGTTTATTGTATTGATGACCTTGTCTAGATTGTGGTTTGTTAATTGCTCTAAGAGAGCCAAACTTTTCTGTAATACCCATTAGCCTAATGGGAGGTGAAAACTCTTATTTTAATACAAATTTCCATGATTTTGTGCTCAAATTATTTGAGAAAAGAAGTTTTTTGAAGTGAAAACACGAGAACATTTGAAGTTACCTTCATAAGAATAGTGGTGTGTGACCTCATGTTGAAACTTGAATAGAAATGGTCTTACTGAAGGACGTCTTTGGTTTCTATCTGTTTGCATAACATTGGTTTTTTTATTTGCAAATATGTTAATGAACCATCTTGATCAAATTATTATGTAAATTGCGCAAACGCCCAATTAAATTTTTTGGGTTATTACTCTTGCGATCATGGTAAAAAATTTCCCATGGCTCATGTTGCCCATGGGAAACGCACCAAGTGAGAGCAACTCAGAGAGCAAGATTTACTCACTTGGTGTCTGAAATGAGAATCAAGAACCCTAAAGGCCAGTAGAAATGTTTTTCGATTGAAAAGATTTCCCAAAAAGCGCCAAGCTTGTGCTTAGGGGACGGAAGTTAACGAAATGAGGCTAAGACCTCATTGCAAATACCACATTAACGAAATTTCCTCAAATTTCTGCTGTTCGTGTAACTGTTGGCAAGTCTCATGTTGCTGTTCAAGGCGCCATTCACTACTTGGGTGTGGAGATATTTCGATTTAGGGAAGGTGAGAGGCCAACATAAACCATCTTTAGTAGCTTGTTAGTCTATTTAGCAAGTAGGGTAAGGTCTGCTGGGAGTGGAAAGGGGGAGGCAATCCTTGGAACTGTAATGGGAGAGTTCCAACACCATTTATCGCAATGTTCCAACACCATTTCAAAATTAATTTTAGTTTTCATAACTCTCAGCTTATTCATATCTTGTATGCTTTTTAATTGTGATATTGAGTTAGCTGGAGTTGTTCAGAGTTAATAATGCTCTTTGATGATCAAATTCAGTCACAAACCACTTTAGACCCCGTAGTTCGGTCTCAAATGTTGTCATTTTCTAATGACCATGCAGTGGGGTAATGAACTTTGGCAGCAATGAAATGTATCTATGATGCATATAACCTGTAATATGTTGCCAAACTCATCAAATATAAAATCAAAACTAGTCCATCAATCTCTAACAAGCCAATACACTCAAGTCCCACGAGCCAAAACAAGAAAATCTGGCTTTTGGCCTTTAATCACCCCTTCCAACGTTGTTATCAGATATTTATCCAGCTATTTAGCTGGCAACAATAATTATAAATGTTACATAGGGAACAAACCAACCATGAAATTGTTACCATAGCCCCTTGCTTGTTAAACTTGCTGCTCATTCTTGTACACCGTAAAAAATCAGGAACTTGGCTTAACTAATATTGATAATAGAAGTGTATTGTTAAAAAAAAGTAGAAAGTACTTGCCTGCATCATGAAAAACTCAAATCTTCTTTTAAATAATGAAAAGATTTTTGAAAGGTGGATTTTGGTTGTAGACAAAGTCACGAAGAAACGAAAAATAGAATAAAGGGAAGGACAAGTGCTTACAGATAATAATCATAATCAGAGTTATATAGATGTACATATAACTCACCCCCTATCACCCACCCCCACTTCCCTGAGCACCACACATTCGCCGCGCTCTAATTTATAAACCGTCCATCTCTGGCCCTGGAAACACATCTATTGTGAATATCAACTCAATCATCCACGTAATAAAAACAACATGAGAATAAGACAATTGACTACGTCTACATACTGAAAATACAGAAGAAATGGGTACTCATTCAGCTCCTTCTACCAGCAAAACGAATCAGAAACAGAGCTTCACAAAGAAGAGAAATAATCAAATCAGAGAAAAAACAAAGAACTCTAAAAATCTAGCAACAAGATGGAGCCATTAGCAATCAAGAAAAGGAGGTGGGTAGGGTGGTAGGTCGAGGGAGACCTGAAAATGGAGAAGAGATTGCTTCGCTGGTGTTGGACAGGGGAGCCTGGGAGAGGTGATGGGTGATGGTGGGAATGGCGAGTTTCTGGTTTCTTCTTGAAACAGTTTTTCTTAAAATATGTAGAGATGAGATGGGCTTCGGTCTCGTCATGAGATAATTGAGCCTCACGTTCAAAATCCATTTTATGGTGATGGGATGCTCAGCCCATTTTGGTAGATGTGTCTGGAGGTGATTAAAATTACTTAGGGTTTGGATTAGATCACAACTAACTGTGCATTGTTGTGAAGATGAGACTAAAAATCCAAACACGCAAGTCTAGTCCGGATCTGAATCTGAAATAAAAGAATAGGCCATGGTAAGTTCTCAACCCCAATGTTTGTACTTACTCATAGTCAAGTTGAATCAAGTTTTAATTAGTTTTTAAACTTTACTCGTCTGGGTTCGATTGATTAGAACCCACTAGGGCTCCCGATGATTGGGTTAAGTCCAGGTTTATCTAACACGAATATGGTGAAAATTAGTTTCACATGATTTTATAAATAACTTGTTGATATTCCTTGGGGAATATTGTCGTAACCACCACTTTTCACAGCTCTTCAGTTGTATCAATATATCTCCTGCCTGCAATTAATATTTTTCTAACATTTTGGCTTGTGAAAGATAGAAATAATTATTTTTTATCAATCAAAAAACATTGAACAATAATAATCAATATCTTTTCCATATTGTTTATCAGAATCATCCTTTTGTGGTAGAATGGAACACTCTTAGCTGGCCAATGTTTATCACAGGGTAAAAATTAAGAGTAATCAAAGCACAGGTACAAGACCTGTTGCCAAAATCTAGTTCATACAAAGAGGGATAAACCTTCCAAGAAAGCTTTTAAAATGTGGGGGCTGCCTCCCAAGGATACACTATAAAGACCACCACGTCCTTGGTGTTTGAACTTTTCTAGGAATACTGGAATGTCCATCCATAGCAAGCTCCGGCATGCACACCTTTATTCATCGCAAATACAGCGTCGACAAAGTCTAGGAATTTGCGTGCTATACGCAATATTGCATCTTCAGCAGCAGTTTTGGGGTTCATTCCCAATCTCGTGCTCTCTATTACTTGATAGCTGTCAGCATAAAAATATAATTAAATCATAATGTAGAGGAGTCAGTTGGCAGTTATGTGAAGTAGGAATGTGAAGATCAAGCAAAGAACAACAAAGGTTTAACATGAAAATTTGTATAGAGAATCAGTGTAAAAAAGACAAAAAGACTTGAACTAGCTTTTATGTAAAGGTTAAACGGTTATCATGGAAGGAAGGGCATCATGATATCTCCCTCAACAGTTGCCCCACAAGCACCAACAACCCCGTCAGCATAAGATGAGGAACCAGGAATTGGATCATCGCTTACCCTGAAAATGCAGAGAAATGAAACGACTAGTTAAATTACATGCGTCCAAAATTGAATACCAGGTTTTGTCCAATCATTATCTTTTCAGTCAGCAATGAACCACCACCTGATTAGGCATCAAAAAGGAACATAATCAAATTCAAGCACAGAGATTGTCAAGAAAAGCTTGCCTCGTCTCAGTTTATTTACACCGACCAGATCTAGCTGAGTCTGTTATTTAGGTCAGTAAAGGCAAAAAAAATGCACTAATCACGTCTCTATTTGTTTATGTGACTTCCCCGATTTGATTGAGTCATAACAAGAGATAAATCAACTACCTCTGAGTTAATAAATTTGTTTATGTGCTTTATGTTGTGTCAACCTCAATGTATTAACGATATTTGTCTATTATTTTTAGAACAGTGACCATGAAATATTCGACCAAATCGCATATAGCCAAAACATGAGACCAGTCTGGTGCTCGGAGTAATATTCTAGTAATCAATGAACCACCGAAAAAAAGCTTCACAAAGAAACAAATTAGCCACCATAGAGTCCAATAAAAATTGTAAAAAATATGCATCCAGTTCCTAATTTGGTGAGACTGACTAGATGTTGCATGAGTCAGACACAAAAGTGAATAGAAAGTAAACATCAAAACCACTGTCAGACAAACAGCATCCCTCATGAAAACGAGCTTTCTGAGTTGATCACTCTTACCTTCCAAGGATTTTGAAATTGGCTCCATTTGTTGGAGTGCCAACTGCACTATTCCTTGCCTGAAGTAAAGCTACTATGTTAATCGGTGAAGAAAATTTAAAATTGGCAATTAGGATAAATGAAAGCTTACTTTATCAATAAAAGCCATGGAGATGGTATCACGGTTTTTGTAGTTGACGAACTATTCTTTGGATGGGAGGGGCTCCACTAGATTGGCACTACATTCCTTGTCATTACAACATTCATTGGAGCCATCAATCATCATTGAAATTCAATTGGTTGGATGAAAAGGACCACAACTGTGCTTAGGTATAGTATTTTTTCGAAAATTAGGCTGGCAGGAATTTTTTTCCATTTGTTCCATTTCTCCAGTGACTCAGGTGAACTTAGATTAGTAGGTCCCGGAAGACCCATTGAAATGGCAAAAGTAGAAGCCTGCTCCCCAACAAGTAGAGTATGCTCTGTGTAATCCATAACCAATTTTGCAGCCCGGATTCCATCTTTCACATACCTCATAGCAGCAGCTGCCCCAATTTCCAAAGTCATCTAACAGAATCCTTCGACAAGAATAAATTACGTGAACAGCATCATTACACGTAAAAGTTGCATTAAACTCGACCAAAAATGCCCACATAAAGAAAAGGTTACCCCATTCATGATTAGGGCGTCAATTGTGGTTTCACCATTTTCATCTCGGCTCCCACCTGGCCCAACTGTCAACAATATTGTGCCAATTAGCACGATGAAGTATTTATCAACAGCACTATAAGGAAATGATATACTACACTGTAGCATGAACGAAAGGAAGGTTTTCTCAACCATGGATGGATATACCATCTTCCATGTTCATTTTCAAAGGCATTAAGCAATTCAAAATTGTGCAGCTTTTCAAATAAATCTCAGATTAGCGAATATGTAATTCAAGACGATCCAAGTTTAAGGCTATATTAGTTCCCTTACATCTCAACGCTTCACAAGCAGAGCAGCCCTCCACAACTGCATCAACAAAGCAGCCCTAACCGAATTTAAAAATGGCCAAGTGTTCACAACCAGAGGATACTCTCCTCTTACACTCCCACCACCTAATAATAATATATCAATTAACACACTAAATAATTCTATGAGCACTTCCCCCTTCTTTGGCATTTCAACAAACACATGCAAGAATCAAAATCATTTGACTTTATTATCATAATATATAATCAGTCAATTATTCAACGCCCTACCTAAGCCCAATGGGCCGATTCAGCAAAGCAATTGAAGCCCATGATATGTATATTTCGTAAAAACCCACGCAGCCGCTGCATGACAAGAAATATAGATACGGGTTGCCATCACTAATTTGAGCCCTCCGATTACCCGAATTACATCTTAACAAAAAATTAATAAAAAAATTAAAAAGAAAATCAACCCCTACCTTCTCTAGCCACCGCCGTCCGATCCAAGTGAATATTCTCAAAATGGCTTAGCAAATTGGTCGCTAACTGTGTTTCGTAGTATGGTGGCCTGTGGTGTGTTACCTGATGCAGTCATCATTGTGATCATTTTCTTATATGGAGAGAGATATTGGGTGGACGTCGGTTCCTTCTTACATGTACACAGAGAGTGTCATATACACAAAGAGTGTCGGTTACAGAGAGAGATGGGACGTCGAGCACGGTGGCGGATGCGCGAAGGACGGGTATGCGTCTGTGGATTTTGTGCAGTGGGCGTCGTCGAGCTGCCGCCAGAGGAAGAAAGGTTTGGCTTTTTGTTTGATCTGGTTCTGTTGTTTTGGTTGGTTCATGTTTGGTAATTTTTTTTAGAAGAAAGGGAAAATTTTGTTAACGTGCTTTGGGCTTTGTATATTGAATTCTTAGTTTAGAACTATTTATTGTGTTTGTTATTTTATGTGTATAAAGGTAAATTTGTGAAGGTGGCTTCTGTAGTTTAATTTTTTATTTTACAGAACAAAGAATTGTGATAAAAAATTAAGAACTTGGCTTAACTAATATTGATAATAGAAGTGTATAATTAAAAAAATAATAAAAAATACTTCCCTGTGCGATGAAAAACTCAAAACTTAAAATGAAATGTTTTTTAAAAACATAGACTTTGGTTGCACAGAAGTCACGAAGAAATGAAAATTAAGAACAGGGGAAGGAGTTCAATATTGGACAAGTGCTTATAGGTAATAATCATAGCAAGAGCTATATATATAGACACACACACACCTAATAGCTCGTGGAGTCTCTCTTAATTTGTTAAATCAACCTCCGAAGTTGGATCTAAAATATACTTCCCAGATTCGGCTCAGGTATGTCCCAGATTGAATTTATATTGGGTCGATTTAGATGATCAAATACATTATTAGTATCAATTTTGATGTACAGATATAGAAGGATCCATCCAATGTAGACCTGATTGTTTTTTTGTTTATATATATATATATTTAATTTAGTATATATAAAAATTTTATTCTAAAATACAAATGGAAAAGTACTTATAATTATAATTTGGTATATAAATAATTTTATTCTCATGAACAATAAATCTTTATGTGAAACAGTTGCACGAATAATTTTATAACGAGTAGGTACGTGATGGACTTAACTCTGTGACCGCCGTATAAAAATTGATAAATTGTACTCCTTCCTCTTCACATATTTTTTCAAATGAAAGCTCTCCAACTCCGGGGTCATTGAAGAAATGTGGGAGAAAAATGAGTGTTTTGAATATCTGATCATAGAATCTAGTATGGTTTTAATCGATTTTTTTTCTTTGTATTACTTCATTATATGTAAAAAAGCATTATCCAACATACCTTCACGCTTCATATGTCTTATTTTGGACTTGTTTTCAGTCCAAGTCTTAGCAATTGAGGCTGTTTCTTATATTATGTTATTTTAAATGTTTGAATAAATTATTTTTTTGATTGATTTGTGCTTTGCTATGGGGCTTGGATTGAATTCTTAGCATTTAATGACTGAGATTGCCGATTTTGGATGTCATAGGGCTTTCCATTGGAAGAGTTGTTCAGATCATGAAAGCTTGTCAGCGGGATGTCATTTGTGTAAAAAAACAAGTCGTGTCTATGTCATTTGCTGGTGTTTGTTCATTGAAAGTGAATACTTGTGTTGGAACTGTTTTGAATTGACTGTCTTTGCTTTTAAAGATTGAAGTTTCTGATTTTGGATGTCATGGTGCTCTCCATTGCTGGATTCTTTTTCTAGAGTCAGAAAGCTTGTTAGCAGAATGTCTCCCATTTTTTTAAAAAAGTTGAATCTATGGCATTTGCTGATTGAGCTTTACTTTCCAAATGAAATGATTGTTTATTCATATAGTAGTATTTTTGACGTGTGATCAATAAATCATGTTGTGGTACCTTTAGATTATTTTTAGTTATATTTCAGTTTTGTTTAGTAAAGCATGCAGCGAATAATTGTACCTTTTGGTTTAAACTAGTCATACATCCACGACGGAAAATGGATTTTATTCAAGTCAAAATAACTACCTTTATGTAATCTATTGATTTTTGGAGATGAACATTGGCAATGTATTTCATTCTTGGGCATCATGCAGGGTACGATTTATTTATTTAATTAAAATGTGATTGAACTGGGTTGGTTGGCATTTATTTTTGGGTGCCGACTTTACTTGTAATAATAGATGTTTTGTGGATTTGGCTGGAAAAGGAGATACGAAATGTGTTTTTCACTCGAGTCAGCGAATGTTATTGTGTATTGCTAATCTGATTAACACGTGGATTGGCATATTTAGGAGTTCTTTCGACTAAGGAGGAGCATCACATATTTTTGTTGGAGTTGTAGAAGTTGGGTAAGGTAGACTGGCAGGGGATAGCACATAATTTTGTGGTTTCAAGAACGCCAACTCAGGTCACTAGTCATGTACATAAATATTTCGTTCGGCTGGCCAACTCTACTAGGTGGAAGAGACGCTCAAGCTTATTCGATATTGTTGCTGATGATGTACTTTCCCTAACTTTTTCTTTGCTGTTCTTATTCATAGACTTGAGCATACATTTCATTAGTATCCTATCAATATACACTGATTTTTCAATTTACAGTTTGTTGACACACCTCTGATGGTCTCGCTAGATATCTTCTCCATCACTGACCAGCTAAGCGAAGTGCAGAGTAGCAAATAATTGGTTCCTGCTGTCGTGGATGAAGCAGATGAATGTATGGATTCGGCCCCTTCAAATGGTTGACGAGGCATCAACACAAATGCCAGCCATTCCATCTTATTTCTTTCCATTCTTTCCTTTTCCGATTGTGCTATGGGGTGAGTATCCTATGGATTCAATGGAGAGGGAGACTCGTGAGATTGTTAGGCCAACTTCTGTTCATTCAAAGAGTCCAATCAATGTCGGCCAATTAGTTGGTATGTCGAAACTGAGCTTGGGTGAACCTACTAATGATTCTTCTGGTCCTGGTCAAATAGCAGCTTCTTCACTCTCTTTGAAGGTGCCTGGGGGTTCATCTTGGCAATGGTAGGAGTTTCTTCTCCAAGCTCCACAACCAATTCCTTGCCCTTGGAAGGCTTGGAACTCTGCTTTGCTGGTGCCATCTTGAGGGTGAACTTCCTGGAAGAGAGGGGATGAAGAACAACAGCAAGAGGGATGGAAGAAGGGCTGCAATTTCAGCAACCAAAGAAGAGGAAGAAGAAGGAGAAGAAGGAGAAGAGGGACGCCCTGATGTCTTGGGCTCCAAGAAAGGGGAGAGGGATGGAGCAATCTGGATTTGATTTTCAAAATAAAAGTTGTTACACAATTCTGTTACAGCCCCCTTTTGTAGGCATCTTCCCTAGTGAAATGACCCAAATGCCCCTACCCAATTACCCCTACTAACAACCCTACTCATCTACTAACAATATTCATAACAATTCCCTCCCCATGAAACACAACCTTGCCCTCAAGGTTGCAAATACAACAAATTACAGACATCAACTTTCCATTTGCGTTGCAGCTGGGAGAGATGTATGGACATGAACACCCGCAACTACCGAAGCTTTCAATTGAGATATGTGGAAGACGTTGTGTATTTGAGAATCTGCTGGTAGCTGCAACTCATAAGCAACTTGACCAATGCGCTTGGTGATTGGAAAAGGACCGTAAAAGCGAGCAGCTAGTTTGTTTGATCGCTTGGTTCTCAAGGAATTTTGTCGGTATGGCTGGAGTTTCAAATAGACCTGCTGCCCAACTTGGAACTCAGCATCACGGCGCCGGAGATCATGGTAATGTTTCATCCTCAGCTGTGCCGCCGCTAAATTGTCCTTCAATTCCCTCAACAACTGATCTCTAGTCCTCAGCACCTCATCAACCTCTGCTGTCTTAGCTGTTCCGGGAATGTATGACAAAAGGGTGGGTGGCTGCATATTGTACACGGCTTCGAAAGGACTCATTCGGATTGCAGATTGGAAGCTGGTATTGTAACAAAACTCAGTCCATGGCAGCCATTTAACCCAAGTATGAGGTCTATCTGCTGTAAAACATCTCAAATATTGCTCCAACACCTTGTTTATTGCTTCGGTTTGGCCATCGGTTTGAGGGTGATAGGCGGAGCTGTAGTTGAAGGCGACCCCTTGTAAGCTGAAAAGTTCCTTCCAAAAAGCACTAGTGAAGGTTGGATCCCTGTCACATACAATCGAAGCCGGCATTCCATGCAATTTGAAAATTTCATCAAAGAACAACTTGGCAATAGATTGAGCCGAAAAAGGATGAGCAATAGGAAGGAAATGGCTGTACTTGGAAAGCCTGTCAACCACCACAAAAATGCCATCTTTTGCATGACTCTTTGGCAATCCACTAATGAAGTCCATGCTAATGGAAGTCCATATTTGTTGGGGTATAGGAAGTGGTTGTAATAATCCAGCTGGTGCTAACGTGGAGCTCTTGAACTTTTGACAAATGTCACAATTCTGCAAATAGCTCATCACGTCCTTGTGCATCCGAGACCAAAAGAAAACCGCTCTAAGTCGCTTCAAGGTCTTTTGAATCCCCTCATGAGTACCATCATGGAACTCTTTCAGAATGATGGGTATAATATCCATTTGGGAAGTCAAGTAAATCCGGTGTTTGTAAAATAAGATGTCGTCCCTCACTTCCCACCTTGAGGACAGCTTGTTGTCAGCACATTGCTGTTTCAACTTCAACAAATGCTCATTGGTAGTATAGGCTTGTTTTATCACCTCTAACCAACTTGGCAAAGCCACTGAGAGTGCTGCACAAGAGAGCGTACCTGTTTGCTTGGACACATTACCGACGGTTTCCAGCAAGTCGCCTTCCTGCTGTCTTGACAAAGCATCAGCAACTCTATTTTCCTTCCCGGGTTTGTATTCGATGACAAAGTCGTATCCTAACAGCTTCACCAACCATTTCTGTTGTGCCATGGTATGAATCTGCTGATCCCATAAAAACTTGAGGCTGGAATGATCTGTTCGGACCACAAATGATCTACCCAACAAGTAGTGACGCCACTTTTGGACAGCCAACACTAAAGCCATCATCTCCCTTTCATAAGCTGACAGCAATAAATTTCTCCCATTCAATTTCTTACTGAAAAATGCAATGGGCTGGTTTTGTTGCATCAAAACAGCCCCTATTCCCATCCCACTCGCGTCACACTCAATCACAAAGGGTATATCAAAGTTTGGTAACACCAGCACCGGAGCCTTTGTGAGAGCTTGTTTCAGGTCATGGAAGGCTTGTTCCGCTAGAAGGTCCCAATGATAAGCATCCTTTTTCAGTAAATCCGACAATGGAGCTGCTAGAGTACCAAAGCCCTTGATAAACTTTCTATAATACCCAGCCAATCCCAAAAAAGCTCTTATACTCTTAACTGATCTCGGCGTCGGCCAATTCACAATAGCCTCTATTTTTTCCTTGTCCACGCCAACACCTTCGGATGAAATAACATGTCCCAAATACTGAATTTGACGCAACCCAAAAGAGCATTTTTCCTTCTTAGCATACAACTCATGTCTAAGCAATTCAGCTAGCGTCAACTCAAGATGGTATAGATGTTCATCCCAACACTTGCTGTATATAAGAATATCATCAAAGAAAACTAATATAAATTTTCTGAGATATGGAGCAAATACCTCATTCATCAAAGCTTGGAAGGTGGAAGGGGCATTGGATAATCCAAACGGCATAACCTTGAACTCATAATGCCCATGGTGTGTCCGGAAAGCTGTTTTGTGGACATCCTCTCCATGCATTCTTATTTGATGATAACCTGACCTCAAATCCAGCTTAGAAAAATAGGTAGTACCATGTAATTCATCCAAGAGTTCATCAATGTTGGGAATGGGAAACTTATCCTTTATCGTTGCCTTGTTGAGAGCTCTATAATCCACACACATTCTCCAACTTCCATCTTTCTTCTTGACTAGCAACACCGGAGCTGAATAGGGACTTGATGTAGGCTGAATTACTCCATCCTCCAGTAATTGCTTTACTTGTCTCTCAATTTCATTTTTCTGGAAGTAAGGATACCGATACGGTCTCACGGCTACCGGCATCGTTCCCTCCTTGAGGTTCACATGGTGGTCATGAGGGCGTGTAGGTGGCAGCCCCTTGGGTACAGAAAACACTTTGTCAAACCTTAGCAACAGCTGATCCAATCCATCTTGTTGTTGAGCTGTTAAAGTGGTTTCCGGTAGACCCAAACCCCTGCTGTTCACCACTTGCAAATTCATCAATAACCCCTGTTTTCTTTGTTTGAAAGATTGTGAAATACGCTTCTTATCACACAACTGATCCGGAGGAGTGATCTGCCCTCTTAACTCCACTGTTTTCTCTTTATCTTTGAAGGACATCGTGAGGGATTCAAAGTCCCATAGGATTGGCCCCAACGTCTTCAACCATTGGATACCCAAAACGATGTCAATCTCTTCGAGCTGAAGTATGAAAAATTCCGAAGTTGTAGCATATCCTGGAAATTCAATCTTGATAGCTGAACACCTTCCCCCACAACTCATTCGGTCGCCATTGGCAATCTGAACTTTGGGTCCATTGCTGGTTTCCTTTGGCAACTTCAATTTCTGAACCAGCTTTGCATTCACAAAATTGTGGGAGCTTCCCGAATCAATCAGAATTGTCACTTGGTGTCCACCCACTCTTCCGATAACCCTCATGGTGTTTGAGGTAATGATTCCCGTCAAAGCATTCAAGGAGATGGCTGGAGTAAGGGAGTCATCTTCCGGGTCACTATCGTCCTCCTCCGACATTTCCTCCTCCCTTTCCACTTCAATGACGAATAACCTTTTACACTTGTGTCCGGGTACAAATTTCTCGTCACACCTGAAACACAATCCAGCCTCCTTTCTCTCTTGCAATTGTTTGATGCTGAATTTCCGTCCATGAGGAATCTCCTTGAGTTGCTGCTGCTCTGCTGCTACCCCAACATCAGCCTTGACCGACCCAAAACTTCCTCCCTTGTTAGACGTTCCAGCTGCATATTGATATCCCCTGTTCATTGCTCTCCCAATTGTTGCTGATTTCTGATTCACATGGTTCTCCAAATGTCTAGCCAGCCCTTGAGCGTCCAATAAGGTGTCCGGCTTCCTAGCTTTCACCTCCATTCTCAATTGAGGCTTGAGACCACAAGTATAGCTGCTGATTCTCTGCTTTTCAGTCATGCTTCCAGCTCTAGTGGCCAACCGGTTAAATTGAACGGTGTACTCTTGAACTGATGTGTCCTGTTTTAACCGAGTAAGGTCGCCATAAAAATCCTCATACTCCGAGGGACCAAACTGAAGATTCATGGCTTCCTTCAATTCAGGCCAGCTAGGAGTCCCATGATGTTCTTGCAGCATATCAAACCAAATTTGTGCATCATCCTCCAAATGAAAACTTGCCAACTCAACTTGCAATCTCTCTTGGACGTGGTGCAGCTTGAAGAATTTTTCTGCCCTGCTGAACCATGAAATTGGGTCCTTGGTTCCATCAAATTTTGGGAAGCTAATCTTGGAGCCTTTCAAGAAATCTTCATTTGGGTCATCATAGGCATCAATATCCCTGCAATTTTGGGCAACACCTTCCAGGGAGGGATGATCCATTGCTGAAATCCCATGTTAGAATAATTTTATCACTATATTATTATTCCTGATCATCATGTGTAGTCCATTGGGTACTCTATTTCTTAAAAGAAATAATTTGTTGTTTTTAAACAATATAAAGCCATAAGGTAAAGAACATAAACGAACAGTAAAAACAGAAAATAGTAAGCATGGGCAGAGAGGGTACAAAGAGCGGCAACTGGCAAATCATACAAAAATGAAAATTATTGCAGCACTTTAATCAAAAGGCTATGTCTAAATTTTAATTTTAATAAAGAAAACGATTATTTAGTGTATATTATCTTAGGAAAGGAGATCATAGATTAACGGGGGAGAGTGAAAAGATGATAGGAGTTGTAGAAGAGGAACATTTGAAGATGGCGGGGGCCGCCACAAGCGAAAGAGCTAACTTTTCCTCCGTTTACTCGTACCGTGGGAATAGAAGACTTTGTTCCCAATTCTACGCACACATCGGACTTGATCCCATCAATGTGCCAAATGTCTGGCTCCTATGAAGTCGACGCCACTTTTAATACGCTAGTCCTTATCATCAATCTAATACAGGAAATTGAGCATTCACATTTAGACTTTGCTTATTTAGCATAATAAAAGAAATGTAAAATATAAGAAATCTATATGGTAATTAATGCAAAAAACAAGTCTCATTAAAAGTTCAAATCCATCATTATTTTTATCAAAAATACAAATAGGAGGAGGAAATTTTTTGCAAAGAAATTTTATATATCATATTTACATCATAAATATAACTGTTTATAAATTATAACTCTTTTCAATGCCAAACAAACAATGCCTTAATAAATTTTCATTAGTAATTAGATGAAAATTTCTACATGATAAGCAAATAAATATCTAGTCAATGAGAGACACCCGATATTAAGGTTCACTGCAAAGGAACCCACTTGGCATCAATGCATCATGACTTAACTCGATCGAGTCAATATATGGTAATCTTAGTCACCAAGTTGTTACCTTTCCCAAACTATATATAGATTTTTTTAATAAATTAAAAATCATATAGAACTTATTTTGATGTGCTAAATAATTAATTTGTCTATACTATAGTTTTAAATACCATATATCCTTCCACCCAATTGTACATTGTATGCCGCATATTACCTTCAGTATTTGTGTATTGTAGAGCAATATTTGTGTACCAGAAATTAACATGAGGAGTTGATTCTATTGCTGATACCAGTTAGATATAACTCATGCTGCGTTTTTGTTGTTTTTTTAAAAAAATAAATAAATCCATGAAACTTGCGTCATTTAAAGAGCAACCTAAATGATGATCGACTCAATGAGGGTATATTCGTTTGGGTCTTGGCAGAGCAGGACTGGCTGACTTAACTGGTCATGTGTGTTGTTCATGTTGCTTATGTGAATTGGATGTTTATGTTTGTTCATAGAGGATGATTTGCCCAAGTGGTATGTAATGGTTCTATTTTTTTAATCAAATCAAAGAATTGATTGATTGGCAGTGTTGGTGTCTTGTCGTGATTACCATTTCTTTCTCACAACACGAAATGATTATTCAACTGCTAAATCTCATGAAAACTTGGTATTTGTTGATCTGTGTTTTGTTGCTAAGTGTTTCTGCAGCATTTGTAGGATTTTGAATTTACTATTTTCTTCTTCTTCCTCTTCTTATTCTTGAACCCGATACTTGAAAAGTGTGGGTTGGAATGGACAGTTGGTAATTGTTTGGTTGAAGCATGGACTTCAATCACTTGCTCAGGTTATTTTGTTTAGTTAGTTATAGCTGACTATTGGTCTAGTACTCCATGTTGAAATCTTTCCATTTGAATTTAATGTATCTCAAGTGGATATTTGGTTACTGTTTGAAACAGATTATTTATGAAGTTTCATGGATGTTTATTGTATCAATGACCTTGTCTAGATTGTGGTTTCTGAGCGAGCCAAACTTTCTGTAATAACCATTAGCCTATTGGGAAATTTCCATGTCAATGAACTGTCTTGATCAAATTATTATGTAATAACCATTAGCCTCACATGTTAATTGTCTAGATTGTGGTTTTTTTATTTGTAAATATGTTAATGAACTGTCTTGATCAAATTATTTTGTAAATTGCAAAACGCCCAATTATGTAAATTTCCATGTTTGGTGATCAACAGGCTGTGTGTGCAGTCTGTTTGGGAGAGTTGCTGGAGGAGGAGCTCGTCCGATTGTTGTCGGTCTGTGGCCACACATTTCACATCCAATATATCGATGAATGGTTTGTGGTACATTCAAACTGCCCAATTTGTGGATCGGAGATGGTGAAGGTGGATAAATGTTTCATGGAGTTAGCTAGCAAGGAGGAGGAAGTTATGGAGGTTGATGTTGTTGGATTTTGGACGTATATATACAAGTATATAATTGTATCATATGCTATTAATAAGGTTTGGGCCTAAATTAAATTGATCTAATAAAGTTAAGGTTAATGGGCCATTAATATTTAAGATAAATATGTGGAGATACCATATATTTAAGATGAGTATGGATAAATATGTGTAGATACTGCTTTCGTAATCTCTAATTTATGATGGGTTAAATTGGAATTATGAAAGATAAGGATAAATACGGTTATATGAATAAATACGGTTATGGTCACCGAATTCGCACCGTAGTTTTTCTTTTCTGGTATCCCATTATCCAGGAACTCTGGCTTTGGAGAACCGGTACAGAATTTGGAAGATCAAAACCTAAAGAAGTAAAGAATTGCTTTACTATTATGGATCCAGGTACGCTTCCATTATTAAATTTATTTTCTTGATGATTTAATCTGAAGAAAGGTTTTATTGATGGTGGTTTTATCATCTATATAATTTTGGTTAAAGTTTAAAGTTTTTGTTATTCTACAAGTGGCATCAGAGCTTCTTCATATTAGATCATTGAGAATTAGTCTGATTTGTATTTATTTATTTTTTTAATGAATCAATCATCCACTTTGGTATCTTATTGAACAAAAGGGTGATATTGTTTATTCATTAATCAAATAATTTTGATCTTTGGGAAATATTCTTTTATTTATTACTTCTGTCTATGAGAATAAATTGATTTGGTCTTTACCCATTGGGAATAACCCTAAATTTTGCATTGTCAGTGGGTAAGGAAATTACAAGAAATTGTATATGGGGTATTTGTTCTCAAATCAAGGTTCTCTTTTGGTAAAATATCAAATGAAGATAATAAAGTTACAAAAGGTTATAATTTTAGAAATTTCCAAATAAAGATATTTTTATAACCTTTTTCAGTTTTACGTTATTTGGGATTATTAAATTCAAATTATGGTTCAGTTATGATTAATATTTTAAAATTTATTAAGGAGTACAATATGCTGCCAAAGTAGCCTCTTTTGTAGAAATTAATTTATTTTAAAATATTAAGACGGTTGTGGGTATATGATTCATGTGAATATTAATCGGCCCAAAGGAAGGTTAATATTTGACAGAATTATATATTCATATGCGGTAATAAATATGGGATAATTATCAAGTTTCCATGTGGATAATAAATCGGCCCAAAGGAAGGTTTATTATTTGACAGGATTTATTGTCCATATTTGATTATTGCACTGAGAGTACCACTTACAAATTAATATTTCTGTCCAAAGACTAGATATTAATGTTGTGCTAGGTATCTGCTGATGGGATTAACTATTGTTTGAATTATTAATCTTATTATGAGCATGTTGTTTTGTTCTATGGATTCAGTTAATCAATCTGCTTATATGATTTCTGCCAACATCAATTCGGTTCCTATGCTTAAAGATAATTTTAAGGATTGGAAAGAGAACGTGATAATCGTTCTCGGCTACATGGATCTTGACCTTGCATTAAGGACTGAACAACCTTCTTCTCTTACGAACAAAAGTTCCATTGAGGAATAACGAGACATTAAGAAGTGGGACCGTTCAAATTGCATGAGTCTTATAATCATGAAGCAATGGGAAATCTTATGTATGCTTAAGTATATACGTGTCCAGATATTGCGTATATTATTGGAATATTGGGCAGATATTTAAGTAATCCGGAATTAGATCACTGGATAGCAGCCAAAAGAGTCATAAGGTATCTTCAGAGAACAAAACATTACATGCTTACCTATCGGAAGTCAGATCAACTTGAGATCATTGGGTATTCTGATTCTGATTTTGGTGGATGTCAAGCTATGTCTACCTACTTGCTGGAGGAGCTATTTCTTTGGAAGAGTGCTAAGCACACACTCATAACTTCTTCCACCATGGCAGCTGAATTCGTAGCTTGTTATGAGGCATCCAATCATGGAATATGGTTGCAGAATTTTGTCACAGGGCTGCGCATTATTGATAATATTGAAAGACCACTTTAAGTTATTTTGTGACAATCAGTTTATAGTATCATATTCAAATAACAACAGGAGCTCATCTAAATCAAAACATATAGAGATCAAGTTCCTTGTTGTGAAAGAAAGAGTTTAGAGTGATAAAGTTTCGGTAAAGTCTCTATAGAGCATATTGGGACAAATTCTATAGTTATGGATCCACTTACTAAAAGATTACCACCCAAGGTCTTTCATGAGCATGTTGCTCATCTGAGTGTTGTATAATTTGATGATATGTTACTTTAGTGGGAGTTTGTTTTGTTGAGGTTTTTGGTTTATGTTTCACTCTATTTTGGTGATCTTATAAGGTTGGACCAGTTGAAAATAGGGATGTTCAGATCAAATTACATGTAATTTTCATGCTACACATCTATACTTGATCTATGTCATTTAATTATGTTGATGTATGTGACCATGGATGGGTTTAGTTACGATAAATGTAACGAAAATCGCCTTGATCCTATGTTAACATTAATTAATGGACGAGATTGTTATTTTGGAATAATAGCGTATGTTATTTTGGAGCTCATAAGGTAATATACAATTATCTTTATATATATAGTCCAAGTGGGAGATTGTTTGATTTTGGACATATATATACAAGTATATAATTGTATCATATGCTATTAATAAGGTTTGGGCCTAAATTAAATTGATCTAATAAAGTTAAGGTTAATGGGCCATTAATATTTAAGATAAATATGTGGAGATACTATATATTTAAGATGAGTATGGATAAATATGTGTAGATACTGCTTTCGTAATCTCTAATTTATGATGGGTTAAATTGGAATTATGAAAGATAAGGATAAATACGGTTATATGAATAAATACAGTTATGGTCCCCGAATTCGCACCGTAGTTTTTCTTTTCTGGTATCCCATCATCCAGGAACTCTGGCTTTAGAGAACCGGTGCAGAATTTGGAAGATCAAAACCTAAAGAAGTAAAGAATTGCTTTACTATTATGGATCCAGGTATACTTCCATTATTAAATTTATTTTCTTGATGATTTAATCTGAAGAAAGGTTTTATTGATGGTGGTTTTATCATCTATATAATTTTGGTTAAAGTTTAAAGTTTTTGTTATTCTACATATGCTAGTCATGATCTTGTTGCAGATCCTCCTACCAATTGTACACAATTTAACTCAAGAATAGCAGCACCGCCACTGGCTCCATCTCTGAAGGTAGCATGGCATATAGCACGGTGAGCAAGCTCAGCAGCGTCTTCGATTGACATATCATACCGTTACCTGTTGACAATTGTATGAGCAGTGCTTAAATTATTGAATGGTAATCAAAGAGAAAGGAGCAAACCTACCCATTATCAAGAACACCATAAGCATACGGAGATCCTTATTCAACAGAGAAACGTGTACCCTTCAGCCTTCCACCCTCACCACCTACATATTAAAGACCAGGGCTCTGATTCACAAGTTAAGACAAGCATGAAAATAAGCAAAACTAACGTATCAAGGACGTAGAAGATAAAGATTGTAAACAGTGGGAATGTAGCAAGCTGCCTACTGTTTCATCCCATCCAGCTATCAAGCTTCCACAAATAGACCCATTCCTCGGTATGAGTACAAAATATTTGCAAGATGCTTAGAAGCACCGGCAAAGAAATCCTTCCTTTGTTTGCCAACTCATACAACCAACATTGTAAAACAAAAGAGAAAGACAGCTGAAAAAGCCAATCACCTAGAATTAACTAATAAATATGAATCTGAATTCTTGTGGATAACTAGATATAAATAGAAAAAATAAATTAAACAGAATAATAATATGAAGGATAAAGCAATTGAATGACCTTGAAACACAAATTTCTATGCCAGAATTGGCAATCTGCTGCCCCACCAGCAGAAATTGATGAAATTTGGGGAGGAAGCTAACACAGAACATAAAGGAGATTAGGGGGTTTTGGTCTTGTTAACGGGCTTTAGCAAGTCTAGCATGAAAAATATTTTCAACTCAAAATTTATATTATATTATTTAATACAAATGTTTTGTATAATTAAGAATATGTAGCTGATAGAAATTTTGATCATGTAATCGTGAAAAATAAATTATTTAAACTTGTGTTTTAGATCTCTTTTTATTTATTTTTGAGTTCAACATTTTAAACTTATGTTAATTTTATATTTTATATTACCCAAAGGCTCTCAATCTATCTTACTACCTGTTGTGGGTTCGTTGCTTTGCCTTTACGGCCATCAAGAGCCCACAATGGAACACATCCGATCCCTATCTCCACGGTATTTACAATTTTTACCATTGTTTTATTATTATCTTTTTTATAATATGTGATTTCGATTATTCTATAAAAGTTGAATTGAACCGGGGATTGCGGAAGGTTACACTGTTTGGCGCCGGTAGATGTATTTTTTCTCTACAGATCTGACCAATTTTCTGTAGTAATTGCCATTTCTGTATTTCTGTTCAATGACTTTGCTATGGTTAGTGGGTTTTCTTCCCCCAAACTTGGACATGTTGGTTTGATTTGGAAGAATTTTTATTTCTTTTGAACATATTAGATTACGTATGCATTGGAGTAGTTCTTTGATTTTTAACATATGGTGTTTGTTTTCTGTCAAACTCTATGTTTAACATATGTTGCTCCATATGCAACTGACCTAGATTTGAGCCAACCTAGTGAGAAGTTTTTATTTTTCATACCAAGTAGTAGTTCTTTTCATAACCAGTGGCGTTTTTGTTTTGCTGAACTTTTCTTTTTCTCTTGGGATAATTTTTTCTTCGATGTCAGGCGTCATCTGAACCCTTAACCAGTGAAGAGGCAAGCGTCACAGAAATGGTTGATGAGAAGAAATCTGAGGTATATAGTAACAATATGACACAAGCCATGGGTGCTGGTAAGTTGACTGCATTTTTTGTTTTGAATGTAGCATAGAAAAATTTGAATTGTTTGCGGTTCTGATAACTCCATTTGTCTTATGTGTCTCAGTGTTAACTTATAGGCATGAATTGGGTATGAACTACGACTTTATATAGCCAAACTTGATTGTGGGATCATGCCTACAGGTAGCTGTTAGATTTTTATTCGATATGAGCATTCAGATCATGCCACGGGGCATGATCCGGTTCAGCCACATTAGCCTTAGCTTTCACCCGGTTATTTTCTAGAGATTTCTCCCACATTTTTGGAGTTTTTCTACCCCTAGCACTACAGCCACTTTGAGTCACCACCGGCTAGTCTCCAGCCCAACTCCGACCAATGAACTGGTACCACCATGACCCCCTACTGGCCAGCTATTGACCCAGACCTTCCACCAGCTTCTACGTTTCCACAGTCACTGCCGGTGACGGCATTTTGTTTGTCGGATTTCCACCACTGCCGCTACTTTTGGTGCATTTTCCGGCTTCTGCAAGCCTCCTTCGTTGAGGCCAGCCGCTACTTTTGGTGCATTTTCCGGCTTCTGCAAGCCTCCTTCGTTGAGGCCAACCACCCAGATGGCTTCCCCTTCTGATACCTTCCATTTGAGGCCAACCCCGACCTCCGCCATGGCCACGATCGCTGCCGGAAATTCCCACATCCCCAATGGCATCTACATACCTATCCGACCGTTTTTTGGGTCGTCGCTGGCCGAGCATCGTCGTCCATCACCCCAAACACATTTTCCCACTCGACAGCCAATTGAATGAGTTTAGCCACACCAACCATGGCCACCGGATTGTCACCGGCGACTCCACCTAACCTGGTGGTGATCCCACCTCCTCGTGGTCGTTTTTTGACCAATCGACGGCCGGACTCCCTCAATCACCACATCCATCACACTCCCCGTCCTCTCCTCTGTTGAACGAGATTGGGGACAACCTCCACCATGCCGTCGTTGTTGTTTTTTCTCAACGGCCACCGGTGGCCTTGTTGGGCCTGTTTGCCCACGTCTACATCAAGTTCTATTCGTGTCCACTTGTTTGCCTGCTCCCATGTTTGTGTCCACCATGTCCACAGACAAGTTCAAACTGTGTCACATGTCCACGTCCAACTACCCGACCCAGCTAACCAAGTCCAACCCAGCTCGCCCAGGGGCACGACTCAGCTGAGTTGACTTGGTCTGACCCAGCCAACTCGCCCAGTTAACTCGGCAAGCCTATTTCAGCCCATTTGCGCTTGTTTTTGTTTATTTTTTAATCGTTTTTGGTAATTTGAGACTCCATACATTAGTTTAGATGCATATTCATATTAGTTGGCTCATCTTGATGTTATGACTGATTTTTTTATTATTTAATTTATTATTTATTTATTCATTTGTTCCTTATTGTTTATTTCATGTCATTTATGTATTTATCGATCATGATGCATGTTTGTATACTTATTAGTTATTGTTGATGATGTATTACTTGTCAATATTATTATTATCATTCATTTTTATCTTATCTAATTTGATTAATTAATTAATTATTATTTATTTTCTTGCACACATGCTATTATTTATTCGTGTTTAGTTGTATGTAGGGGTGTTAATTGAGCGAGCAAGCCGAGCTCAACATGTGTTCGAACTCGGCTCGAATAGTTCGAAACTCGTTCGAACTCGACTCGAGATCGAACGAGTTTTGGACATACATGCTCGAGTTCGACTCGAATATACTTATACTCTTTAATTTTTATGAGTTTGTTCGCCAGCTCGTTCATTAGCTTGAAACTAGCTCGATTAAAAGTCAAAAGTAAGTACCTCACTTAAAAAAATGAGGCCAATGTGGTTTGAACCCACAACCTTGAAGTCATCAAGGTGAATACTTACCATCTCAACTATCTTGCTTCTTTGTTATTATATTTCATATATATATATATATAATATAATATAATATAAAGACTATATTATTATATTATTTTATCGAGTCGAGTTCAAATCGAACTATGAGTCGAGTTCAAGTCGAGTTTGAGTTACAGCCGAGTCGAGTCGAGTCGAATATGACCTTGCTCAAGCTCGGCTCGTAAAATTCGAGTTCGAGTCGAGTTCGAGTTGAACATTTAAATGTCGAGTTTCGAGTCGAGTCAAGCCGAGCCGAACGCTAAATGCTCACGAGCTAGCTCGCTCAATTAACAACCCTAGTTGTATGTTCATGTGTTGATAATTACATTGTTATTTTTCGTGATTAAGTACTATTAGCTATTTATTGATTGATTGATTGATTTATTTATTTGTTTATTTACTTACTTGTGTATGTGCTATTATTTACTCGTGTTTAGCCGCATACTTATATAGTATAAATATATAATTATTTTATGATTAGTGTATTATTTATTTTTATTTATTTACTATTTATCTATTTATCCATGTGTTTATTCACTTATTTATTTATTCTTTGTTTATTGGTGATTTAATCCTTGTCATGTCTCGTTTTATGTGATGAGTATTTAGTTGTAGATATGTTTTGCATTGTCTTCTGTTTGAACAAATGTTATTGTTGATGTGAGCACACATCATGACCATGCATCATATAGAGTTGTCAATCTTTTGCTTAACAGTGGGTTTCGATGTAGGTTTCGGAGTCTGAGCTCACGTAGATGTGCTACCACGCTTGGAACTTGGACCACAAGTCCGTTAGGACTCTTCTTAGCCTTATCGCTTTACTCTATCGTGGATTTGATTTCTAAATCGTAGGATGTGTTAAGTGGCTATTTTATCGGACTCATTTTACTTCAGTGATTAATAACCATCAAGGATGAGATCCCACGTATTATTTTCGATCTTAGCTCTACCTCACGTTGCCTTTGAGCCTACTTATATGATCCCATTCCCAGCCCTATATATAGCTTTCATCGAATTTTAGTGAGACAAGAGTTGGTGAATTTGGCCTTGCGTATAACGTGAACAGGCACATACACAGGTCACAGCGGGCCCTGGATTAATAAGAGGGTTCCATTTTTTAGGGATCTTGACATCTTTACACCTTAAGCTTCCTCACACCCAGAGAGGTGTAGAGTAGATGGGTGTTGTTGTGTATAGCACATGTATAGATTTGTGATATCAAAGAGTACTGAAGGAGATTGCTTAAGAGTACTCGGCCTTTGTGCACCTCGCTAGGTGTTATATAGAGGTTTGAAGAGGACTTAAGTTATGTGTTGTTCTCGAGAGTGGGACCAATTGTTGTTGAGAGAGGCATTTGTCGTGAGTGGCATAATACAAGTTTAGTTCGGGATGCTATTAAGTTTATAACTTGTTGGCTCCTCAGTAGATACTCTTGAGTGTTCACATAGAGAATATATATTATCTTCTTTCTTCATGGAAATCAGATTCCACTTGTCAGTTTGTACTAGTTATTTTCCAGACCAGTGACACTCGTTGCTTACGTTTTTCCTATTATATATATAAGTTTTGTGTTTCTGTATGTTGGGTTGGCTTTGGGGGATGGACAGATAGTTGCTACACACACTTGTGCTCAGTGTGCCATTGTTTCTTTTGCTCTTTTGTCTATGTTTGATGAGTGTTTGTGTATTTACTTGATGTATCATGACACGTATGCTCTAAACAACTTTTATAGCAGCAAATCAAACATGATACTAGGTCTCAATGAGACATTCAAATTTCAGCTTCAGCAATTATTTTTATATACTTACTCCCTTATTTTATTCATTTATATTGTGTTTTTACACATTTAGTGATGTCTTCCTTTCTCGAGACTCCAAGGGGCTTACATCGATTTGTTTCTCGTTCGAGTCATATAGATTAATTGATTTAGATATAACTCGATTCTATCGTAACAGTTTTAATCCATTTCTTTGTTGAACTGGAATCAGAGTCTCATAATTATTAAAGATCTTGTTGATCTTGTGAGGACGTAAATAAGATTGGGTATGATCTTATAGTGTCTGATTCTACTAGTGGTCATGTGATACTCTAGGTGTGGAGTGGTGATGATTGTTGTAAGTATTGTGTACGGTTTGGCTTGTGAAGTCAGGCTTGACATTAAGGGGTGAAGGACAAGCATGCGGCTCATGAAACCAACTCGAGGTTGAATGCGGTGAAGAACAAGTGGGCTTGTGAAGCACTGGGGTTAAGCTTGCTGAAGGACAAGTGGTTGTTACACTTTGATTGTGACAATTAAATGTTGGCCATAGTGAAGCATAGAAGACCTATCTAACCATTGGATACGGTGGTGCAAAAGAGAGGAGTACAAGTTCGGAGCCTCTTAAAAAATTCTTGAGTTTGTTTTCTCTTGTCCTTACGCTATTTGGTTTAATTGGTTTTGGCTACTATACAAATATTTATAACTTGTATGGTTTGGCTAGTTCGCCAAAACTTATTATGATTATTTATATATAATCACTATATTTATTGAGTATCTCCATAGGTCAAGATCCTCTATTGTTTTATTACGATATTAACCTGATTATTCAAGTGTTTTAGTTATTATGTTGCATACAAAAATCCATTTCAATGTCCTACCTAGAGAGTGTGGCACTGATATCTTGGTCATAGGATCACATATGTTAGTGACAAGAAAGAAGCTTTGTAGGCAGACTTTGGTGGAGGTGATAACTATGAAGGGAAGAGGGCTGATTTGGTGAAAGAGGAGAGTTCCTTGCCTGAGACCCGGATTTATAGTTTAGTGAAATTGTTTGAGAATAGGTTGACACTAAAGGAGGATATAAAGTCAGTGATTTTGAAGAAGACAACTCAAGAGGGTGGAGGAGATGACCTAGGGGCCACTAATCAAGGGGAGAGGGTGGGTATGGTTGGTGTTGCCCATTCTTCCTAGAGTATTTACATGGATTGCTTATCTCATGTGATCTTTGAGGAAGTCAATAAGAGGAGTACCCTTTATGGTTGAGAAGGGGAGATTTGTTGGTGTTCTCTCCCATGAAGAAGCAAAGGAGGGAGAACGAAGAAGTTGGAAAAAGTGTCAGCATTTGGTCACCGGCTTTGAGTGCCCGGGTGCTCAAGCGTCTTGAAGGTTTTCAAGAACGCGCAACACCCAGATGCTCGGTTCGGCCGCTCGGGTGTACGGGTGTGGACCATGTGTAAACACATGTTTTGACGTATTTTTTGGAGAGATCAATTGGAGAGTGTGGTCCTAGGGTTTTAGACATGGGAGAAAAGAAAGAAACCCTTTATTGTGAGAAAAAGATGCTGCTTTTTTGGATTAGGATCGATCGGATCGTCATGTTCTTCATCAAATCATGAATCAAAGTGGGTTATGTTGAACCTTATTTTGATGAGACAATACTAAAAAGTCATCCAAGTAATTTACAGGAATCCATGTACAGTTATGAGGATCAAAATTATCAAGACACTAGGGATGGAGAAGAAGTCTTGTGAAGTTCGGTCAACCACTTTGGTAGGAAATTCGGTAGCCAAAAGACCAAGAGTTTAGCCCTATTGTGCGGTAGACACTTCGGTAGAGTGTTCGACAATCGAAAGAGAACGAGAAAAACCATAGGGCTAAAGTGGAAGACTTCGGCAAGACATTGGTAAATGAAGGAAAACCAAACTTTTTTTTGCTAAAGTAACTATGTGTGTTATTATATTATTGGCAAAGACTTTAGCAGGTTGTTCGATAGCTGATCATTCAAATAATTGTCAAAATTAGCCATGGAAAAAAAACTTAGGGGATTCAAAGCCTAACAATTATGATTTTGAAAAAAGACTTACAAAGCTGTAAATAAGTCTTTGGGGGTGTATTTTGAGACAACAATGATGCTATTGATCCCCCTAGAACTCTCTTGGACATCTTAGATGCTCAAGCTTATGTGTTTAGGATTGGTCATTCTGTCTTACTTGTAATTCTAGTGATCGCATAAATTTTTTTGTGTGCAAAATGGATCTCGTGCAGCCACGTTTATCATAATCGGGTGAACGATATATACCGTTGGTGCAGGTAAACAACTTGGGCCGTCGAATGTTATTCGCCACATAGGCCTGCCCCATTTCGTGGTCTGGAACGACCAAAGATACATATGAAAAACTGGCTCGACCGTTACTGTTTTCATCCACGCACTGTAAAGATAAGCATCCCTCTCATTTGGATTACTTCTCATCTCATTTCAAAGTTGTATTCAATTATTAAACATGAATCAAGCATGTGCAGTTTGATAGAATGTGAGAGAGAAAAAAAATCTAAGAAAGAAAAAGGAAAGAAAAAATTTTTCATATTATTTTCTCTTATGTCGCTAGTGGAAAAACGGTTTTAGCCACGGCCAAATCAGCCGTAGGGCTTAGAGGTGGCAAGTTAGCAACTGCATTGTCACTGTTAAGTGGCAGCAAATTTCAACCACGGGACTAGCCACCAATCCAAGTGGCAGTTGCCAAAATTTTCATTTAAAAAAAAATAGAAGGTAGCCCCCGCTTGTAGTGGCAATATTCGTTTTTTTTAAAAAAATTAGCCACTACCTTGCCACTGCTTAGCAATGACAAAATTTAACCACAAGATTAGCTATTGTGAGCGGTGGCAATTACTAAAAAATATTTATTTTTATTTTAAAAAAGATAGCCACATGTTGGAAAAATATTCAACTTTTTTAAAAAATTACTCACCCACGGGATGAGCCATTGCTATAGTGGCTATTATTAAAAAAAAGGAATTTAGGTGGGACGTCAAGATTTTTTAGAAAACAATTTGAATTTATGGGCACTCATGCGACCTATTGCTCCCCACCCGGCCACAACCACCACTGCATTTCCCCGGCCCCGCCACTGCCGCACTCCCCACACCCCACCCTTGCTTGCTACCTCCACACCGCCCTCCCTGGCTACCTATCCACCACCGCAGCCCTCCCTGGCCTTATCCCCACTACAACCAATGCCACTACCATCCCCACCACCGCTGCCCTCCCCTGGCCGCGTCCCCGTCACGGCCTCTGCCGGCACCGTCCCCGCCACAACCTCCCCCAACACCTTCCTCACCACCGCTGCCCTCCGTTGCCTTCGTCCCTTCCATGGCCACTGCCCCGGCCTCAGCAATCGCTAGCCCTCCCTGGCCCCCCCACGGCCACGGTTGCCGCCCCCTCCCCATCCTCAACCCTGCCAATCACTCAACCATTGTCCTAGTCAATTCCAACCACAGTGACCAGTCATCTTATATTTTTTAATTTGCCATGCCGGTGGCTAACAAATTTTATTACTATTATTATTATTTATAACTTTATTACTAAAGTTGCTACAGAGCTGCAGTGGTTAAAGCTAACCACCACACCTGTGGCAATTGCAGTTTGACCAACCGCAATTGCCAACATAAGATCCCGTGGCAAATTGAAATTTGCCACAGGAAAAGACCAACTAACACGATATACGGACGTGCTGGTAGGCTATTTTTTAACTAGTAAGTGCTTGGTTAAAAAGAAAAGAAAATTGCAAAGCAATATTCTCAATTTCATCATTTCTTTACATTTTTTGTAAGAAAATAATTTGTGAAGCAGTTTTCTTCAATACGGATAACATATTTGTTTTCTCACATTTTCTTTCAAACCAAAGAATCAAAATGTGAAAAAAGCAAACTTTCTCATATTTTCTCTCTTTCTAACAATCCAAATTCTAAAGAGACCCGCCCATGTCTTTCATATTATACATGTAGAATTTATTTATTTATTTTTTTGGGTAAAAAGTTCAAAGTGTTTTTATATCATGTTACCTATCCACACTATAACCTCATTTAGTGTAAAAATTTAGGACAAAAGTGTTGGGTTTAATCCTACAGAGACGGAGCCTGCATGGCTAATGTAACTATTGGGTGGGGGATCAAGTATATTTATAACATGTAATATAATTGTTGAAAAAAATAAATGAAGTGATAATGGATAAGTGTGGATTTAGAGTAAGCACAGTATGTAAGTAATAGGCAAGATATCGTGCTACGCGTGATTTATTTTACAGATAAATTTTAATTTTGTAAATAAACTATTGTTGAATAATGAAAAAATAATAATAATTGTATAATATCTTAAATATAAATTTTTATTGACTTTAAAGATAGGTCTTAATTATACGAGAATATAAATTATAATAATTTAATTTATTATTTAATATTTTGTTGTATTTTAATTGACTAAATATCCTACTTTTAATAAGAGCCTAAGAGTGATTTTTCCATTCTAATTGTAGATAAGAAGTAATATAATTTTATATAATTGTGAAAAATTTTCTCATCTATTACTAATTGTACCACTCGCTATCATTCTATATACATTATTACAGATTGTCAATGGCCACACTAATTTATTCATAATCGTATATGATTACTTGAGAATTGAGATTGTTACTATAAACAAATTGTAGAAGGTTCTGGAAGCATCATCTTTTTCCACCAATCCCAACACTTTTGTGTCAAGGTTAAGACCCTTATCAGCTCCTCTTTGGATTACTCCCACAAAATCAGCTCTTAATTATCAAACATACACGCATGGACTTAGATGGTCACAATGTTAAGTCTTTCATTAGCCAATGACTTGCTACTCTATTGCTAATTTCAGTCTTGTAAACAAAATAAAGACTTGCTGGGCAAGAAGTCCAACTTCTAGCATTATTTATTAACCCTGGGCAAGCTTGTTTGCTAGTGCACTTAGATTTTGAATACAAGGAAATAATTGATCTTTGTGCGATGTGTAGTATATAGTAAATATTGCATGTACTTGGTTGATCACATTTGCAGCAGAAGCAACGTCCTTCACTGCGAGGAATAGAGAGGCGAGCTTTATAAGTTCATGCCCGATTATAATGTGATTTGGCTTGTATATTTGTTGAAGTATCTGCATATATAGAAACAGTTGTTATAGTAAGCATCCTTACAACGCAACAATATAAATAGGTATATAGTAAAAAGTATCAAATTGCTCTACCATTGGAGCAAATTAAACAAATTGCAATCGCAACTGTAACAAGTGGAAATTCGCCAATGCAGGTGAACAATGGATAACAACGGGTGAAGTCGAAAAATTATTTTCCATAAAAAAAATGCCGAGTGAAGAGTAAAAAAACCAACATTATGAACTAGCCAACACCAAACACAGCAAAGCTAGCAAGGACAGCATACAAAGAGATTTGTAAAGAAACAATAGCATGAACACCAAAAATACACATACTTTCCAACAGTCATCCAATTCAATGCCTAGGAGAGAGAACATTCCAATTTTACCACAATTACATTGTTTTCATTAAAAAAAGGTTGCACAATTGCTAATCAGCCAAGCGCAGAACATACATCTCTTTGAGAACAACTTGTTTTTACAGAAAACAGTTAAGCCAAGAACAAGAACAAGCACAACGGCTAATCAGTCAGCTATTTGAAGGACAAAACAAGAGAGTAATAGCAGGCAGAGGAAAAGCTGATTAACAATAGCATTAGACGCACCAAAAAAATCATTATGACAAAAAGCTGGATTGATTTGCCAGGCTCTGGTGTGGAGGACAGAGCAGCAGATGTTGCAATAAAATTGAAGTTGTCATTTATAAAATGCTCGGTGAGATAAATGTTGATATAGTTTACATTAAAAAGGCGAAATTTTGATCAAGTTGAAAATCATACCATCTATTAGAACAAGATCATCTTAGAAAGAATTCATTCACATGTTGAATTTCTATAAATATTTCTTCTATGATGTTTTGGGACGTTAAATAATTTTAAGATGCAGATTAAATGATGGTTAAATAGACAGGTAGAGCTATCATACGCACTGATGACATGATGCTACTAATGAAGGATTTTGTCATGGAATTTTAGTTTTCTACGTTCATTAGGAAATGTGTTAAAAAGTTTTGCAATCAAATCATGTCCCATTTTGTGCCATTAATCTATCACCTATGCCAAGATATATTGAATATTAATACTAAAACCAAGTAAAAGGTGCATGCAATGTAATACTAATACTAAAACCAAATAAAAGAAGGTACATGCAACTTAATACGATCACCTGAATAGAGGCTTTGCAGTGATGCACAGCAGCTTGGAATTCACCAACCAAGGAAAATGCTTCGGCAATATTGTCCTCAGCCTAGCAACGATTAATTGCTCAAGTATATGACTGAACTGGAATAGCTGAATCTTTAAAAAAAACACCTGAGCAACATCCATGCTGAAAGGATGCATATATAGTCTCAACTGTTTGAGGGATTCCACAGCATCAGACAACATTGTAGGGGACAAATTTCTTGAAACCTTTGAGTCTTGTAAACTGTTGAGATGTGAGAATGTTGTTACACAGGCAATCACGTTTAGTCTTTAGGGCCACAAGATGTAGTAGATAGAAAAAAGATAAAAATACACAATATAACCTTTTCAAGGTTAGAAAAACACTTCAAAATATGCTTCAGAAGATAGGTCTCAATTCTAATAGATAAGCTTCTAGGTTTTGAAGCAAAAACTTTTGGTTGACATTATGCGAGTAAGAAAAAAAGAAGAATGAAAGAAAGAAAGGAACATGAAAAAGAAGAAGAAGGAAAGAAAAAAGAAACACAATTACATCAAGTATTGCAAATTAAATGAGCAGACAGGCCTTATGTGACAGAACAATGCAACACATTAAGTTCTTCACAGGTTGTCAAATTAATTCCTTCTAGTTTCACACATGTACTATCTTTTCAAATACAAGAAAGCGATTGACGCAATAATGAATTGATGTATCCAAAACAAAAAAAATATCATTACCTTTTAAGAGTAGCCATGGCTTTCTGAGCTTCCACATGCATAAATTCCAAGTTATTGTGAAACCCACATGCCAAACAAATTCCAGGATTCATGTGAACAACTTTCTCAATTTTGCTGCAGACAAATGGAGCAACTTCATAAACACGTTCTCGCTCATTCTTCAAAACCTAAAAGCAAAGTAGAACAATGTTGTTACTACGAGAATCCATAATCAGCAGAAAATGCAACTAACTAGGAGGCAAAAGAATAGTCAAATTCAAGAATTACGGCTTACTGGTACAGAAAGTACAGATGATGGCAAGTAGTCAGAGTCAAGAATTATGCCAGGACAGTTGATTTTCTCACATCTGAATGCATGTATCACAAGATCCGGAAAGTTTAACACAGAACAGCCCCTACATTGGCATTTGAATGAATACTGTGCCTCTAGAAGTTGCATCCTTTTGTTTTGATCCAACTCACCAACCTGCAAAAGGAGAAATAGCATTGCAGTACACTCAGAGATGTTGCATATGGAGCTGTTCAGCTGCAGTTATTCATACCTGAGGACCGTAGGACAATTCAAGAGGGCATCCAGCCGGAATAAATTCTATTGAACGGATAAAGAGCTTCCGGTGAAGAAAATAAGAATGGATATTAGGCTGGCATGAATGATTAAACACGCTACCTGTCAGATAGAGAGCTTGTCCAACATTCACCTAATAACCAGAACAAAAACTACATAGAACACTGGATACTCAAATGAAGTAATTATAGGATTTCTTATATCTTGCTCCCATGAAATTTTCCCATCACATAGTTTCTTACCCTACATCAGCATTGTCATATTCAAGTTTAATGAGCCTATTATTTTAATTTTAACAACTACCAAGCTATATTGGCATTAAGATTTGAGTAATTTTAACAACTCTCTCTTCTTGGGTCATTGTTTTGTTATGTTCAATACCACTCCCTGCCAACAAACACAACCCTAGTCTCAAATGAAAGTAAAAACATGGTTCACTACACAAGTACATAGATGATGACAAAATTTTAAAGAATTCACACTAGAGGTGAACCTGCTCAGTGTTACTTGTTAAAACATCATTAACAGCTGCTGACATTTCTAGTTGTTCTTTCACAACTGAACTATGTGATCTTATTTGGACAATGGCCATGGAGTTTAATTTAACTTGAGATATCAGTAGCACCAACTGCAAAAGAAGGTCCATAAGATTTTAAAAAAAAGAGCATTGAACGATTATGAACAATTAACTTAAATCTAACACAAGTAATGAAATATTTCGCACCTTATACCATAACAAAATTGTAATGGAACAAAAGTGAATGAATGGGCAGAGGTTTAGTTTTCTGCACATACTTTATTCAATATCTCATGTTGACAAAAATGGCAAACACCATTCTGTAGCAGTCATTGATGTAGCAAAATTTTTTTATTTTATGGGGAGCTAAAATTAAATAATACACGATAATATGTGCAGGAGACTTAGAAATCCCATGATGCAGTGAAAAGACCTATGCCTACTTGAGACATGCATGAGGGACAAAAAGGCTGATGAGATAACTGATATATGACATCTACGGTTATCAAGGAGTCACTTCTACACCACATATCGAGGAGACTCCTTTGAATAAGTATAGGAAAATATGCAGGAGCTAAGGAAGAAGATGCAATGTATTAATTGATTATAATATTTTGTTTGTTTATCAAACAAGGCTTCCTCATTGTATCAACATATGCTTGAGTTATGAATTAAAAATTGACTGAGAGCCTTTTATTTATCTTTTGTTATGTAGGAGTAATTGTTAATTTAGAAATTCCCATGGCATGTTGCATCCAATTGGTTAGAGACTAGGTTTTTGATTCCGTGGTGTACCTGCCGACCACTACCCGTTGTCCCTTTGACTATCCAGCACATTCTATCCCTCCAAACCACGGCAGACGATTTGTCCCCTCAATTGTTCGCAATATCTTTTCCATTTTCACCCAACACATGCTATCTCTCCCAACCACTATATATAATTGTCCATTCGATTGTCCGCAATATCTTTTCCATATTTAACCAACAAATTCTATCTTCCCACTACTGTAGACAGTTGTCCCCTCGATTTGTCCGCAATATCTTTTCCATCTTCGCTAAAAAAAATTCAAAATAAGGAGTAGTATTCTCGTCGAATATTTTTGGTTATAGCTCTTGACTTTCTGGTTTCAACTAGCTCTTTTGCTCCTACCTTCGACGATTATATTCTTTTATAACTCGAGGACGAGTTCTTTTCAAGAAGGGGATCTAATGTATGACATCTACAATTATCAATAAGTCACTTCTACACTACATATCAAGGAGACACCTTTGAATAAGTATGAGAAAATATAAGGAGCTAAGGAAGAAGACGCAATGTATTAACTGATTATAATATTTTGTTTGCCTATAAAATAAGGCTTCCTCATTGTATCAAGATATGCTTGAGTTATGAATTGAGAATTGGCTAAGAGCCTTGTATTTATCTTTTCTAATGTGGGATTAGTTGTTAATTTAGAAATTCTCATGGCATGTTGCATCACTAACCAAACAGAAAATGTTAGACGTGCAGCAGAAGTATATTTCATCCACACAATGCTTCGATGCTCTCAATGTGGTTTGTATCAAATAGCACACCACAGTAAAATCTCCCACAATTATTAGATGTTTTAATATTTGTATGCTATATTTTGCATCATAATCTTAATCTTGTTCATTCCTTCTCATCCAAATGCTAATGGACAGGAAACTGATTTTTCAATTGACCTGCATTCTTATATGAAGGAAGAACAAACAAATTTTGGCATACCTCTGATAAACACTCAGGAATACAAGTAAACTCAGAGGGATAGTGCAATTGAAGGCATTGTTTAAGCACAATGGCATATATGTGCAGCTGCACCTTGCTTTCTCTTGAACAATAGGCTATAATTGTGAGAAAGGTCCTACAAAAAGCAATAACAAAAATTATGCTTAGACATCAGCATAAACTATCACAAGATGGATACATTCACATAACAACCAAACCCCTTACGCAAAAAGTAGGCAAAAGAAAAGCATACTGAAACTGAACAAGGAATACTGCATGTCCTCCTTTTGAAAAAATTCACAACTCACAAGACGAATACCTTATAGGATTTTGGCAAAAGATGGTTACAAGATCCCACTGGGAATCTGCTTTTATCAAGGCACTTCACAAAAATCCAACCAGCAAGTGTAATTTCAGGCAGTAAAACAAAAGCCCAATGTGCACCTCCACATTCGTGCCTATGTTGAGAAGTTTCCTCATGATGAATGTCATAATCTTCTTTCAATATATATTGGCAAATGTAGCTTTCAGCTTCATGTTGTAGCTTCCCAAAATCATTTAAGTGCAGCTGGTTTTTCAAATGACAGTCCCCTCTTGCTTGATACTGACAACAGCTGGAGCAGTACAAGGGAAAAGTGCACGAGGAACAGGGAAGAGGATCCACAGGAAGCTCTTTGAAGCAGAAATGACAATGTGTTTCTCGATACTTCTTGAATATGACCTTTCAAACAGGGAACAAGATTTCAATTTACCCCCAGGGCTAAATAAACAAGACAGAAACACAATAAATAGAAGGTAGAAATATATAAAAAGGGTTTTTCCTCATATATTTCACTTGCAGAAGATATGCAAAGCTAGAAAGTAGACCAAAAATACCGTACCAACATTTATTAGAAAGAAAAGCTCAACATAAATGTATTCAGAAAACTTAAGTACCGCAGCAATTGGCTCTTCGGTATGGAGCAATGTAGCACAGGGAATATCATCCATTGAGCTCATACCCCTTCCTTTCTCTGGTGTCGTGACACAGAGCAATTGTATTTGAACCTGATCATCTGCAGCACAAAGTTCCTATGTGATATTCAAAGTCAATAGATGTATATAAGCAACAATCATATTCGAGATATACTCGAAATGGACTAAAAGATAATGCCAGCCTACAATAGTGCCCACTTCTTGAACAGACTGTGGCGACAATCACATTCTGCTAAATATCACGTGGAAGAAAAACCATCAACTTTTAGAGGATGCATGGAAAACTATCAACTTTTCAAGAAAAAAGAAAAATTTTGTTGTTAAGTAGAGTGAAGTGATGGGGAGAGGGGCAAGTGAAGAACCAATTCTCCCCAAAGTAAACTCTGTGTTTTCCAAGTTTTGATAAATTGCTTTTGTATAGTCGAATGATAAATCTACCCATTTGGCAATGTAGTTATATAAAAAATTGTAGCATAGGAGATCAACTCACCAGATTGTGGCAATACCTTCGTCAGAATTTGACCTATACCATCCTCATTTTGACAATCAAGTTGATCACGTATTAGCTTCATTCCATCATTTATTTGTTTCTGTCCAGAGGCAGAGCTTTCCATGCTCAGGGAGAAATTCAGGTTAAGCAAAGCATCCTTGTAATTTCCCAAAGCTTCCAAGGTTTTTCCTCTCCTGTACCAAGCCTGTTACATCACATTGAATTCATTCAGTTACAGGGTCAAGGTGATTAATTAGGCTGAATCGAATTCTTGCATGGCAGCACATATGAAATAGAC
>JAURVB010009267.1:0-26266 GCA_033002965.1 Piper betle
AGTCCCAAAATGGATCAGTACAATAGCACAATCACATAGGATCCAATAAAATGCCACATGATTGGTTGAAATCAAATCATAACTAATAGAGAACAATAAAATAGAGATGAGGCCTACAAACTTGGTATCTCAGCTTCTATCAGTCAGTAGGTTTTAGTAAAACTGAATCCACATACCTATTTGGAAACCCTCATATATGATTAAACCGATCTGTGTAGCTAAAAATTCATGCAGAAGCAATTGTTTTAGTTCAAAATCAAACTAAGGGATCTCAACCTTAGGGTTGGGTAAACACCCAGTCCCAAAATGGATCAGTACAATAGCACAATCACATAGGATCCAATAAAATGCCACATGATTGGTTGAAATCAAATCATAACTAATAGAGAACAATAAAATAGAGATGAGGCCTACAAACTAGGTATCTCAGCTTCTATCAGTCAGTAGGTTTTAGCAAAACTGAATCCACATACCTATTTGGAAACCCAGACTCAATCAAAGTCTACATGATATGCATTGCATGTTGTGCAATGCACATTGATACCAATTATTAGAACAATAAAATAGATAAAATAATCTAATTAAATAGTTAATGATCAACCACGGTCACATATGGTCAAATAGTCAATCCAATCAATCAGTCGCTCAATCATGTAAATAATCAAACAATCACAATCAAAATGATCAAGGAGGCAAAATAGTTAAAATAGTCAAAATAGTTGATTAGTCAATCTGGTCAACTCAGTCAATTCAGAAGTTAATTGATTAATCAATCAAACAATCACATAGTTGGACAATTAGTCAAATACTCTTTTAAACTATTGAACAATGTACTGTCAATCGGTTAAAATAGTCAAAATCGACAAAATAAGCATCCGGTCAAAACCATAAATCAGAAAAATACGAGTCCAATAAATAGAAAAATAAATTGAAACAATATAAAATGACCTAAATTATTCATAAACTAAGTTCCACAGCTAGTAGCAAAATTTATATTATTTATCAGTTATAAATAACTGATAAATAATAAGATACATGTTACATATGACAAATACTATCATAATTAGAAATATACAAAAAATACAATAAATCAAAAAAATATCTCAAAATAATAAATTGAGCATTAAATAGTGTTCAAGAGACAATCAAATAATAAAAGGTCAAATTAGTAAATACACAAAAATATCAGTAAATAATAAAAAATACAACAAAATAATCAATAAATTAGAAAAGATAAACATATAATAAAATATATATCAACTATGTGATATTCATGTTGAGAAACAACTGGTATTGAGAAATATAGCTTGAATCGTCGGAAAACATTTAGAATTGGAGGCGAAATGGTTGAATTCGGTTGAACCAAACCGAACTGGGTTGGGTCGGCAGTTAAACAGATTTGGTTCAGTAAAATCCAGTCTGGGTACGGTCTAACATGATCAGCTAGGAGCGATGGCGGCGGCTAACCAGCAGTGGGTGAGTGTTGAGTACGGTCTTAAGTACACAACGTAGGTTACATTGGGGAGGTTGGAAGCCAATGAGATGGCTGGAGGTGGCCGGAATTCGGCTAAGAAGTTCGGCCGATGGTGACAATGGAGGTCCAAACTAGTTCCCGCAAAAGGCGGCAAGGTGGCACTGGCCAAGGGTTGGAATCAATAGCCACAGTGATGGTGGAGGTGGCAGTTTGGTCGACAGCGGAAACAGTGTTGGGTTTATCCTACATTGGTCGTAGAAGGTATTGGTGACTTGTATATAGGCTAATAGGAAAGTTTTATTCCATGAGCTAGCTTTTGAATTAAGAGACGCCCGTAATACCTATTTAAAGTCCTTTTTGGGGGCCCAAAGGGCCTGACAAACAGCTCTCGGAAAAGGCCGGAACACTAGCCAAGGGTTGGAATCAATAGCCACGGTGATGGTGGAGGTGGCAGTTTGGTCGATAGCGGAAACAGTGTTGGGTTTATCCCACATCGGTCATAGAGGGTATTAGTGACTTTTACATAGGCTAATGGGAAAGTTTTATTCCCTGAGCTAGCTTTTAGATTAAAAGAGCCTCATGACACCTATTGAAAGTCTTTTTTAGGGGCCCAAGACAGAAAACAGCGGCGGTGGTAAAATCTAGCAACGGCGATTCCCTCTATCAAAGTGGGTGGAGAGGGTACCGATTGACTCATCGGAATATGGGAAACAGTTCTGGGCAGACGGAAGTAGTTATCGGAACTCCAGCTGGCCAGAATTTGGCCCTAAAGAAAACGGCCAGAAAACTTTGGGGAGGCGCCGGTGACGACACGGTGGCGGTCGGGTTCAAAGGAGTTGAGTTCTTAGTGGCACAGCGGTCATGACAGTGCCTTTGGTGAGATGGGTCGGCAAAGAACCCGTTACCGGCAGGGGAAAAGACACCACCAACGGCAATACCGGGGCAACGGTGGTGGTCAGCGACGATGGTAGTCGATTGCCAGCAATGAGGGCTATCTATAGGAGGTGACAAAGCGGTTGGATGAGTATGTCAGCGGCTGAATTGGCGCCGGAAGCAGCTCGATGGCTGTGACGAAAAACAGGTGCAAAATCCAGAAAAATCAACGAGAAAATGGAATATGATGATGCTGCAAGGGTATTTTTAATAACTTTACAAAATTTTGACTCTTGTTCATGGGTCCCACTCAGAACACTAAAGAATATATATATCATCCAATCCATAAAATGGAGAGGAATCAAAGTCAAAACCGGAACAAATCCACCCAGACACTCTACAGCCCAAAAATCATAATAAACAATTAATCATCGTGCGGCTCAATACAGTGGTGTCAATTGGTACCCTGAAAATTCCATATATTATGGTAGTTGGAAAATAGCTAAGAGTATGACGACGGCTAATCTGAGACATTCTAAGGCACATGGGACAATCCAGTACAAAAATTAATCAAGTAATCATGTCACAATTAAATCCAATAAATCAATTCTAGTAGGTTCGAGTTGAGTCAAAATGGCAAGCAATTGGTAATTTTTATACCAAACCCTTAGAGTGTTAGGGTCCACTGGTTTAAATTTTAGCTCATTTGGACGGTGTATGGCCCATCTATAAAATCGTACGGTTAAATCCCTTCGATAAAACCCTAAGTTTGGATTTTTCTACTAAGTGTAAATGAATCCATAAACCTTAATTAAGGTTACCTTATTAGGTTTAACTAAGTAAGATAAATAATTTAAGAAAATTTTCTGAGTCTTATGTATGGAGGTGTTGCCATGTTTTGTGTGCTTATGCACTTTGATCGTGATTCGGGTTTCACCTTCTTATTAAGTTAATCAACTTAAGCTTACAGATTTAGGACGAGAACTTTTACTCATCCAGGTCCATAGGACTCTTTTACTTCATCTCTTATTGGCTCCTTGAGCGTCGATCATAATTGAGTTTTAGACGTAGCATAGCATCGGCAGTGTTTTATCACACCTTTTGGCCAAGTTTTACGTAGTTTAATAAAAGTTCAAAGTTGAGATCCCTTGATGGCTTTTGAAAGCTAGGCTCAAGAAACTATCTTATACAAACCCTACCTAATCTTATTTAAGTATATGATGGTTTTATTTTGCGAACATGAGAGTATTGTGTGAGTAGTATGAATTACACTAATACTTTTATAAACCGTAAAGTAGTGAAATGTGTGAGCATACTGCGCAACACAGTGCATTTTTAGAATTTGTGACACTAACTTAACAAACTACGCTAATGCCATTTGAGTACTATGACGGGTGTTATATAGAGGATGTGATGGTGTAAGCTATGTCTGTAAGTATATTTTCTCGAGCTTATGTGTCGGCCCCTCTTGTGTAAATTATTCTTGCTTACCGCCATGTGTGACTTATTTTGAATTATTTTAAGTTTCCCTTGGGTAACGGAGTACCCATTTGCCAGTCTTGAAATTTTATTAGTTATTTCAGACAAGTAATTAATTATTCAATTATGAACATATTTTCTATATGTATATATAGGCGAGGCCCCGTGGCATAGGAAGACTTAAGCGTAGATCTGTGGATCATGGTGGTGTCTGGGCCCCTATGTTATGTATTTGTATTATGTATTTGGTCTGTATTATTGGGCATGTGCCCTACAATTATGTACCATGTATGATTTTAGATTGGGTGTATGCCATTGGTTGGTTTGCATACATGTACCTTCATTATTATTATTATTATTATTATTATTATTATTATTATTATTATTATTATTGTTAGCATAACTGTCGTGTAGGATAATTAACTTTGTGGCAAAGGCTAATAATCATTTGCAAGGTGTGTATGCCTTAAAGTTCTGAAACATGACAAGAGGCAATTTAAGCTACACACAACTTATTGCGTTGTGCCTGTGTGTAAATGTTAAAGAAATGTAGACCAGAGGAGCTTATGGTACTTACTGCACGAAGACTCCACGTGAAGATCGATTGTTAAGGTATGATGCCCTGACACTCTTCGATGCTTTTGAATTTTAATGTACTCGTTGCGGCGTATGTGGAATAGGTAACCACAACCCAATCTTTATTTGCAGCAAATCATCAACATCAAGTAATAAGTTTCCTAAGTCAAATCACTGGAACTATGTATAAGAACGAGGTCATGCATCTGCATCTTTCATGAACTCAACCTCTTAGCTGCATTGGAGGTGTTGCCTTCGTGAAGTCTTGAAGTGATAATTGCATATGAAAGTCACCCTCTTAGTTATAGGGGAGGGACTACCTCTTATGTAGCTCAGAGTTCTAATTCAAGAGCCCTTAAGTTAAGATCCTTCCTATTACTGGGCATGAGCTGAGTTGAATTGAGTTTCACCCAACTTGAACTCGGCTCATATGATAAACGAGTCAAGTTTTGAGTTATATGGTTTTGAGTCGAGTTATTTTAGTTCCAGTTCGAGTCGAGCCTAATCAAGTTTGACTCAAACATTGGATTTGTTTGTGTTTCATTACCATAAGTTTGTGTTGCCTTCATGCAGTCTCACAGTTATAATTGCATATGAAAGTCACCCTCTCTTATCTAGCTCAGAGTTCTCATTCAAGAGCTCTTAAGTTAAGATCATTCCTATTAGGGCTGGGCACAAGCAAAGTTGAATTGAGTTTCACCCAACTCGAACTCGGCTCATATGATAAATGAATCAAGTTTTGAGTTATATGGTTTTGAGTCAAGTTGTTTTAGTTCCTAATCAGAGTAGACCTGATCGAGTTCGACTCGAACATCAATTTTGTTCTTGTTTCATTACTATAAGTTTGAAGATTTAGTTTATTCTCTATAACATAATATTTTTATTTTTATTCTTTTGTAAAAATATAAATGATATTCTTTATAAATGATTGTCATATAATAACTATTAGATTGTTTTGATTTAATTTTTTATACCAAATTATCATTTTTAATGTTATATTATCCATGTATTGTTAAAGAAAACAATTTTCTAATGGTTTATATATGACATCGAGTTGATGCAAGCCACATTTTAAGTCGAATAGGGTCGAGTCAATTTTTTTAAGATTGGGTTTTGAATCTAGATTAAAATTAATCGAGTTCAAGTCGAGTAGCATCGAGTTAGAAAAACTTGCAAGCTAGCTCGACTCATGACCTTCTTCCTATGTTAGTATGATCAGCATACATTGTATGAAAATCTCATAAGTTGTCCATCCTAAACCTTCTTGAGGGTTAAGGTCCACTTTCATAAAGTTTGCCTTTAGTAGCCCAATGAACAGCTTTTTGAATTATAATATCAATATTCAGTCTATTCTTTGGACCAAAATAGGGCTTTACAACTTGGCATAAGAGCCTACTTCTTTGACTATTAGGGCTGCTTACTTTTGGGATGCGTGATGTATGTGTGCATGCTATTTGTTGTATGATATTCTGGTATGATGTTATGTGATCTTTCAAAATGTGCTTTTATTTTCAATTGTTGTTAATTTGCTCTATTTTGTCTAGATTGACAGTTTGCTAGATCAGTAATTTGGCCATCAATGGTTGTTGGGGTGGGTAGTTTGTGAGATGGCTGAGTGTCAATGTAGAGGTAAACCCCCGCTATGGCACAGCTCCTCATCGGCATCGGCGCGTGTAAAGCAGTCCCCATCACCCGCATGTGAGTTGATGACAGACCCACAGGTAGAGCTAATTCGGGTTTTGAGAGAAGAGCAACAGGCTCTTTGTGATGAGTAGTCGTGAACCAAAGAGGATCAGCAACAGTCTAGGGAGGACATGACCAAGTTGTTGGATATGGTGAGAGAGATGGTATGGTTAGATTGGAGAAGAGGCCAGTGGAGGTGGAGACTCCCACTACAACCATTGAGCCGAAGCATGCACCACCATTACCATCGCCGCCATTGTAGTTTCCCCACATCCCCAAAGCACCACCGGTAGTCAAAGCATTTGAGATGCTAACTTCAAGGATGCCAGTGGGAGTGCCACTCCCTAGGCAGATAGGCAGTGGATAGGTAGAGGCAGCCAGCAGTTTGGAGTGGCACTGAGCATCATTCAAGGGAGCACTGGGAAGTCGATTGTTTTCTTAAAAATGGTGGACAAAGAAGTGGCTTTGGAGTGGCTCATCACAAGCCATGGGGTGTTGACACACATGGGTAGTCCACTCGAGCTCTGGGTGTACATGGCCACTAAGGCCATGTAGTGGATAGGCAAGATTTGGTGGGAGTCTACTCATGTTGTGTGCCTAGAGACTAGGTAGTTGGAGCAGATTACATGGGATGAGTTCTAAGATGTGTTTTATTCTAAGTACATTTTGGCCACAATGAGGAGCCGAAAGAAGACGAAGTTCTTGTCATTGACGCAGATTAAGGGCATGCCTGTAGTGAAGTATCAGACCTGATTTTGTACCCCGGAGGGTTTCGGGCTTTTTTGAGTTAGAGAGAGAGCAAGTTACCCAATTTGTGCCCAATTTGTGCATCAGCCTCAGAGCCATTGCAGCTACATTCTTATGTTCAACACTAGCATAGGCTGTGATGAATGCCTTGGAGTGTGTGCACACTCACGAGCCCCATCACCAGACGAAAGGCACCAATCAATCTAGCCACCAAGGTCAAAGCACAAACGATAGAGCCAGGAGGGTCCCCACCAGCAGAGGTGGAGGACTGATGGTGGAGGGCCGTCATTCGCTGTAGAGGGACAATAGAGGTTTCCTCTGTAGATACAGTCATTTTAGTGCTAGGACAACATGGTGGCGATTACCAGGAGTATCCAACATGTCCATAGTGCCAAAGGTGAAATTTGGGTGACCTACATGAGATGGCGCACCATGCAGCTGTGTGTTCAAGGTAGCCAGTGCAACAACCATAGTAGTAGCCCCATCCCAACTGCAGCAGCCTGAACAGTACCAATCCCAGCAGCAACCACAGCTGAAAGGACTACCAGCTTCGCTGCAATGACCATTTCTCCCCGCACCACTAGCCCAGCCTTAGAGACAATAGCAGAGAGGTGACCAACAGCCACGGGTGCAACAGGGACAACAAGGCTAGAGGTGTAGGTAGTGGGGACAGAGATAGGGTTAGAAGAGGCAGGCTAGTTTAGCTGCAGTCAAGGTTTTATGCACCGAGGAAGGATGTTCAGCAGGATGATGGGTAGATTCTGGGTGTGAGGATACAACACCAGGGCAAGGTGTATGCTGCTACATTTGAGGAGACAATCTAGGACACCAAAGTCATCATAGGCATCTTAATTATACATATTGCTCTTTACCACTGTATTGTTTGATTCTTGTAGCACGCATACTTTCATAGCCAACACATTTACTAATAGGATTGGTATTTATTAAGAGGATCTAGGCAATAATTTGGTTGTGTCGACTCCTACCGGAGCCATTCTCACCATCGAAATGTGTGTGAGAGGTGTTGTTGATGAGGGAGTTCGATGCTATGTTTAGCATGGATTGGATGACATGGCACCATCCATCAATAGATTTCCAGCAGAAAAAGGTCCAAGTGAGACTGAAGCCGAATTGCAGGTTATATTCTAGGGCAGAGGTAGAGATAGAGGCGGATGTTTCATCTTGTTTTAGCAAGCCCAACAATTGACTGATCGGGCTTGTGAGGTCTTCCTTACCTCAGTGGTTAGTGAGTATACTAGCACATGTCCCAGTGGTCAGTGAGTTTGCTAACATGTTTTTAGATGAGGTTCCCAAATTACCGCCAACCATGGAAGTAGAGTTTGCCATTGACTTAGTTTTCAATACCACACCTATCTCTAGGGTGTCTTTTTGAATGGCAGAGATGCATGGCCTATACATGATGAGAAGAGGGATGTATGTTCCAGATCTATGGCACATTCAGGATTGCATGAGGGTATCCCTCGTGAGGTCCATTTCTCGAGGTTTATGGTACAACATGGCTTAGTAAAGATATATCATGACTAGTGCCAATCTTACTGGTGGCTAGGGATGAGACCATGATATATTGGCCCATTTGAGGTGCTCAAATGAGTTGACAAGGTGACTTGTGAGCTTGCACTTCCATCCAGTCTATCGACTGTAGATCTAGTGTTTCATGTCTCCATGCTGAAGAAGTACATACTAGATAGATTTCACAGAATACAACATGAGTAGCTCGACATCTAACTCAACCTATCCTACGTAGATGAGGCCATACAGACTCAACATATCTATGAAGACTCTTTGTAGGAAGGAAGTACCTCTCATGAAGGTGCTCTGGTCACGAGAGGGAGTTCAAGAGGTTACCTAGGAGTGTGAGGGTGAGTTGTGGTAGTGCTTTTCGAGCATGTTCCCTATAGTGGACGATGGTACGAGCTATTAGCACACCCCCTTACTTCTTTTCTGGTTGTGTGTGCTATTGTATGAGTGTTGTTTACTTCTTTTCTGGTTGTGTGTGCTATTGTATGAGTGTTGTTTGTGTGTTGTGGCATTTTACTATGTGTCTACCCCCTCAGGCAACTTCTGGGATGGAATTTTCTTAAGTAGGGAAAGTTGTAAAACTTGTGTCCTTTGTCTGAGAGTTTTTTAGTAGATTCGATCTTGATCCGGATCGGGTTAGTTGGACCTGACCCTTATTGCCATGGTTCAAGTATGGTATGGTGTATGTCTACCCGACCATAGCCTCCTTTGGTGCTCAATAAACCCATTTTGATGCTATGTGCTTGGTCTTTCAATTTCTAGTTCGATTGAGTCAAGTCTATATAGACTTAAGGACTAAGTACTTCACAAGTCATGTTTGCTTGCTGTGTGTTTGGAAACTCTTTTAGACCCTCCTAGCCCCTATGGGACCCATGACATGGTTCCTGAGTCATCCTGGCCACCTTAAGGTAAAAACCCTAAGTGCGCATGTACAGTTTCTGTTGTAATGGCAGATAGGCACAACAAGGGCACCCTTGCACCCAACCCAGAACAGTTCATTTGGCTCAACGGTGCTTGTGACGTCAATGGGCCATGTTGTTTGGTCCGGTCAATCAGAGACTAGTGTCCTTCCCCTATATTTCTCACACTTTATACCTCCTTCAACACCCCCGCCCCCTATATGAGTGTTGTTTGTGTGTTGTGGCATTTTGCGGCGTGTCTACCCCTCTTAGGCAAATTCCGGGAAGGAATTTTTTAAGTAGGGAAGGTTATAAAACACGTGTCGTTTGTCTGAGGGCTTTTTAGTGGGTTTCATCTTGATCCGGATAGGGTTAGTTGGACCCAACCCATCTTGCTATGGTTCGAGTATGCTATGGTGTATGTCTACTTAGCCATAGCCTCTTTTGGTGCTCTATAAACCCATTTGGATGCTATGTGCCTGGCCTTTCAATTTCAGGTTCGATTGAGTTGAGTTTATATAGACCTTAGGACTGAGCTCCTCGCAAGTCTTGTTTGAATGCCGTGTGTTTGGAAACTCTTTCGGACCAACCTAGCCCCTATGGGACCCACCGCAACATGGTTCCCAGGTCATCCTAGCCACCTTAAGGTAAAAACCCTAAGTGCGTGTGTGTTGTTTCTAATGTAAAGGTGCATAGGCACGAGGAGACCAGCCTTGCACCCAACCCAGAGCTGTTCATTCAGCTCAGCGATGCTTGTGACGACAATGGCCTATGTCATTTGGTCCAGTTGATCATAGGCAAGTGTCCTTCCCCTTCATTTCTCACACTTTCTACCCCCACCCCCTTCCCTTTCCTCCCAACCTCCCCTTCCTTCCTTGGCCTCTCCCTGGTCTGCCAAGCTCCCTCAAAGCCTAGCCAAGCCTCTAGGGTCGAACGTCTTGGGCAGGAAGCCCATAAGAGCTCCCCTAGGCAATGTTTGGGTTAAAGGTCTCAACTTTATTCCCTTGTCCGTGGTGTTGTGCTGTATTTGTGTAGATCAACATGCTTAGATATTTTTATGATATTTTTCCCATGTAGCTTGATGCATTAGAAGAATTTAGGAGTTAGTTTCATAATTTTTTCATTCATCATTAAATAGCTATCCATTTTTAAGCATGACATGATTGCATAGTTTTGGTAGATCTGCTATAACATTTGCTCTACATGCTATTTATGCATGATATCAATAGTTCAAGATGTCAAATCCTAAAGCTTAGTCATTTGGTGGCAACATTTCCTCAAATTTTAGCCAGCCCTTTGGTTGTATGCCTATTCGATCACCCTAAAATTTTATAGTATTTGGGCTGGTAGTTTATCTTGTAGAAAGTTCCTAACCCAAGAGGGCTTGGTTTGTCCTATGCAAGTCTAGAAATTTCCCTACCAATGCCTTCAAATCTTGATATTCCACAGACCATAATAGTTAGAGTTTTTGTCTAACATTTTGTAGGATTATAGTTCATGATGTTGGCTAGATGCCCTCATTTTTCTTGAATTATTTGTAGTCTCCACCCCTTACACTTGTGGACCTTGTTCATCATGTTAGCTCATGGGCTAGTCCATGAAAACTTTTGTGCATGAACCTCAGTGAGTTAGGGCCCATCATTTTAAATTTTAGCCCATTTGGAATTCGTTTGGCCCATTCAAAAAGTCGTGGGTTCAAGCCCATGCGATCAATTAAGGTAAAGTCTTGAGTGTGATTAATCACTAATTGTAGTCTGAAACCTTTCAAACCCTAGTTAAGATCCTAAGTGGTGATTAGTAAGTAATTAAGTGATCTAATCAAGTTTAGTAAGTTACTAAGGATGTTGTGCATGTGTGGACGCTTTGCCTCTTATTGCTTTCCACCTTGGTCACAGTATGATTATGTTTTCATATCATTATAATGATACATGAGGTGAGCTATCCGAGTTAGGACAAGGAGCTCCACTCATTTAGGTCTGCAGGAATCTTCCAATTCATCTTCTGCTTGATTCTGTGAGTGATGATTTTACAAAGTTTTAGACGATCGGATGGCATAAGTTGCAGTTTATGGGATCCCACTGATCTTAGGCATTTTAGGCAAGTAATTCGTACTTTTACAAAACTTTAAGGCTAAGATCCCTTGATAGTTAAGATCTAGAAACATTACAATATAAGTCTTTGTCCAAGCCTACTATATAAGTACTAGGAGAGTTTGCAATCTTGTTAACAAGAGTGTTATACGAAGAAACACTAGCACTCCTTTTACCCTAAGTGGGGCAATGCATGAGGGTACTGTGTAATGCAACACATTTTTGTAATTTCTTACACGTACCAACCAATTGTGCCAAGCCGTCTAAGTGCCATGGCAGGCAATACATGGAGGCAATAGTAGAAAAATGGTCATTAGCAACCGGAGTTTTGTGATCGGGTATTCCAATCGCTAATTTGAAATGGGCAAGTGGTCGGGTTCAAATTGGGGAATTTGTGACCCATTTTTGACCAAAAGCATGGTTGCAAAATTCTTTATCAACAACATTTAGCAACCGTGTGAGTGATTGTAATTTGTAACTATCTAATTTGGTTGCTAACAGCAATTGTTAATGATAAGAAATATTTTGCAATCGCTTATCTGGCTACAAACCGGTCACTGACTTTAATAATTTGAAACCGCCTTTATGATCACATACAAGGTTGCAATATTCATAAAAAAATTGTTTTAATAAACATATTGCGACTGGTCTTGCGGTCTCAAGCTGACTACAAATAAATTTTATATTAATCTTTGCGACCGACTTGCAGTCACATTACCAGTCGCAAATGGTCAATTGCAAGAAAAAATGGGGGCAAAGGCTCAAATCAAAACCCTAACTCCCCACCCACAACCGTGGTCCTATTAGTCGTGGCCCTGCTACCACCTTCGCCACCATGACATCCACAATCCCCGCCTCCCACCTCTCACTCCCCCCAACCATGTCCAACCCCCAACTACTGCCACACCACCCCCGCCGTTGCCGTAGCACGGTTCCCCACAATGCCAACCCCTGGTCCCCCACCAGCCCTTCTTCGTGTGTTCTATGTAATTTTTTTATTAATTTATTTTTTTGTAATTGATATGTTGTTTTTATATGTGTTGATGCAATTGGCTGTTTATATAATGTTGATGTAGTTGAATTATTTTTAAAATATTAATTGTTTATTATTTTTAAATTTAAATGACTTTAAATTAATTAAATTGCATATTTTGGAATTTACATTTATTGAAATTGATTTTAAATGGAATTTAAATTACATAAAGAATTATAATTTATTTAACTGATGTGATTCTTTTAATTATATTTGTTTTATTTTTTAATTATTTATGTAGTTAATGTTTGTCGAGGTTGATTAAGTAAATTTAATATGTGAAAAGAAAATTATTTATTTTTTAAGATTCAGATTAATTAAAGTGGTTTGATTTTTATAATTTTGCTTAATTATGTATTGATATGTGTTGATTAGGGTTGTTGATTGATTAGGGAACAAAGTAGATGATCAATTATATATTAATTATATTCATAATATTTAATTATCATGGTTGATTAAGTACATTTAATATGTGAAATTAAAATTATTTATTTTTTAAGATTTTGATCATTTAAAATTTTATGATTTTAATAAATTTTCTTAATTATATGTTGATTAGGGTAACTCCACTAATGTTTTTGCATTGCCGGTCCCAAACTTAGATAAAAGAGGAGGGTTGGCATTAGAAAGGGCATTTAACTGTAAAAATTTTGTCTTTTGTAATTGCATGGATCCTAGTTTATTATCCATGCCCCCTACAACATTTAGGGTACCAAGTGGATGAAGATAAAGATGATGTGTTGATTAGGGCCGTTGATTGATTAGGGCACAAAGTACATGATCAATCATACATTATTTATACTTAGTGTTTAAGTTTCACAACACTCCAAAGAATATTTTAAAAGTGAAACATGGTTCATAAAATATTTGTGGTTCTACACACTCAACTGAAAGGGTTTTTGTTGTAAACTACGTTTCAAAGCACTAGTCCTATTTTTTGTTTTTGTAGATATGGTTCAAGGTTGTTGGCCAAGTCATGGGTCAGGCTCACTTGGATCTAGATCACGTGGGTGTAGATATAATAGTAGATCTTATAAGCTTGTGGATGAGGCTGATAATATGCGCATGGATGACCATGTTCCTATAGCTCCATTAGATGTTGATGTCGATCTAGTTGCTCAGCCTGATGGAGATAATGCTAAAAAGCCAACTAGTAGGCGGAAACCACGAGAACCGAATAGACCACATGGGCTGAGGACTGCAATCAGTTCAAGAGATTTATTTCATCTTGTTACAGGGAGGTAAACATGTGTTTTGATTGTACTTACCTTATTTTATTACAAATCTTTATTTTCATGTTATATTCTTATTCTTCTTATAGACTTCTTGATCCAAGCATGATCAGACAAATTAGTGTTATAATTAAGGGCAAATTTAGTGGACCTTACCTGAGGTGGTGGTGATGTTCCTCTAGATGTCCATGATTTATGTTGGAAGGAGTGGATGGAAAGTAACACAAGTTGCACTTTTTAGTAATTTATTTTCAAGTATTACTTACTTATAATTATAATTATATATATATATATGAATTTAGGCCAGGTATACAAAGAAGTCAGAAGATGAACCACGGGCAAAAGCTGCATTCTTTGAGGCTACACTAAAATTATAGAAGGGTAGGGTATGATGGAACGAGCGAGGGACAGAGCATTAGAGCTCTTGAACACGGGTAATCTTGCATACTATATTGTGGAAGGCCGACCTAATTGGATTCAATTGACTATTTGGGAGAGGCTCATTTATGACCATTGGACTACCAATGAATTCAAGGAACTATCCGAAAAGAACAAGAATAATAGGCTAACGAAGAAGGACGTTGATTTAACCCATCATGTTGGGAAATCAGTGAGTGCAAAAATCCACGAAAAACATCTGCTATATACAAAAGTTTATTTCTTTAATTGTGATTTAATTATCAATGATATTTTAATTATGTTCTTGACTAATGCAAGAGAAAGACATGGAAGGGCCTTGGCACATTTTGTTCGACCACATACATCGGATAAACAAAGGAAAGGGTCCATATGCAGACAAGAAGTCTGAGGTAGTGGTTGTAAGTATTAACCTTTATTGACATTAATCTTGTCTTGCTTTCGTGGTGTGTGTTGTATTTTTGGTATAAGGGACCATTTTACATACATTGGTACACAAAGAGAAAAAGAAACATGGGTTGGAGGGGCTTCTATGAATATTTTCTTTTACAGGAGAAGAGCCCATGTAAAGACCACGTAGTTTCTACTTGAAGACTAAAAATTTGTGTTATCAATAATAAAATGTGAATGTTATAGAATGTTAGTGTGATGATTTTGTGTGATGAAATGCGTTAAAGAATGTTGATGGGTCGAAGAATGTTGATTGATGTGGTCGACATAATTTGATTGATGGCCATATTATAGTAGGTTACAAAATCAATGGAAGATGTTTTGAAAATGTCATATAGATTGAAGAAGTTGATGTTTTGTTTTTATCATGCAATTGCTTTTTTCTTCATGGTATGAATATGTAAATGTGGGCTTTTAGAATCAGCCCATTTTATGTTTGGTGTTGATTCTCAAGTTTGGCCATTTGGAAGTTATTTTTGTTGCTGATAAGTTTTTTATCAAGTCTATGAAGATCAGGTTTTGCAGCTGGTGCATTGTTACCGATCACATGCTTATGAAGATCAATGTAAAATTTGCTGTCAATGAAATGCGAATGTTATAGAATGTGAATGTGAAGATTATGTATGATGAAAAGTGCTAAATGAAATGATCTTAGTTATTTTATTACATATGTGCATTTTATAGTGGTTGTGTAAATTTTTTTCAATGTCCTACTTATAGGGGAGGTTCTATCAGATTGTCCCCACAATTAGCAGTTTATTTTGTTGTATACTTTAGTTTAATAATTTGATTATTTACTTTTTCTTGTTGAATGTTATGGATTATGAAACAATTTTTTAAACATTTTCGAGCATTTAAAATGTTTTGATTGAAAGTTTTCTTTGCTTGTTGAATATATTTATATGTTTAGACAAATTTTGAATGGTATATTATATTTGCTCTTGAATATTAGTTTTAAACTAAAAAGCTAAAAAAAGTTTTCTATACTCTTACATACTAGGAACCGAGAGCGCATTGAATCCACTTACTGTACCAACCCTGCCTCACAGCCACACTCTGTCAACCCTGAGGCCGACCACTTTGAAGTGGGAGAGCCAAACAAGGGTGGGTCCATATTATGGACAGGGTTTTGCTCTAACTACAATTTGCCAACTTCCTCAATGAGGAGATTCTTATGACTATACTTCTACTCCATTTGATGATGTTGACTCCAGTTTTGTTACACTCAGCCAACGTCACACTAATGATTGCTCCACTAGATTGAATGGCCAGAGACTTGCGGGCAAGAAATACATATAGAGATGTAAGATTGGAGAAGGAGTTCGATGAGATAGAGTAGCAGAAGTGGGAGGAGGCTGAGGATAGGAATCGCTGACTCGTCAAGTTACTTGATGAGAGGGATCAATGCACGAGAGAGTGGTGGATATGAGAGGCTGATAGACAAGACGAGATGATGCTTTGTTAGATGTTTATTATGGTTAAAAGATGCTCGCCATGGCCCTCACGAGTCAACTACAATGAGACCAGATCCACTAGGTTGTCCTATGGAACTATCTCGTTAATGTCATATTTGACATGTATTGATTATATTTAACATATTGATGTATCTAATAAATATTTTTTAATGTTATTTAGGTTCAATTTATGATCTTATGATTTGCTTTGTGGTATTTAAAATTTTGTGTTATTAGTTAATTTATTATGTTTAATAGGGACTTACAAAATAAAATAAAATATTTTTTTCTTTTTCTTCAATTGAGACTGATTTGCATTCGTTTACGATTGCATTGAGACCGGCTTTACAATCAAGAGCCCATCTTGCAACCACATTTGCAACTGGATTTACGACAACAAGATCGGTTGCAAAATTTTTAGCACTGCAAATCTGGTCACAATATTTGAAACCGTAAGGCATCAGTCATTTCTGGTTTCAAATTTTAGGACCAGAAGTTCATACAGTTGCAAGTCATTAGCGACTTTGTCTTTTGCGACCACTACTTTCGATCACAACTCCGGTCGTAAAACACTTTAGTAAACGCATGTGCATTCACTGATAACCTTTTTCTACTAGTGAGGCTGTGATGTTGTGAGTTGTTGTGTATGTGTATGATTGTCATGCTTATGCACCAACATATTTTGTATAAAGTAATTCTTGACTTGTTGCCTTGTGAGGCTTTCTTAAATTTTAAGCTTTCTCATGGGTAATGTAATATCCATCTGCCAATTTTAGATTACAATAAATTTTATCGGACAGGTAATCAAACTTATTTGATTGTTGACATTTCTCTTATATCTATGTAGGTGAGGTCCTTTGGCATTGGCCGGCTAAGGCATGCGGATCGGAGAACTCATGGCAGTGGCAGGGTACTATGTTATGTTCTATTTATGTATTTTGAACTATTACTATGTGATGTACAATTATGTGGACATGTGCCTTGAATTTCATTCTAAGGACTGTGAATGATTTTCATTTGGGCTTTTTGACAAACAATTTTAGTATCGGTATGGTTTTACCTGACCCTTTCTACCTCGTGTGTATGTATGGTATGGTGTATGCAAGCCACAACCTTAGTCTCCCCCCTTGCTCGACACCATCCAGCTGGACACTATGCTATCTCGGATTTTTGGTTTTGTTTTAGTCGAGTCTAGGTAGGTGTAGCACAGTGTTTCTCACGGGATCTGTAATTTGGTTTCCAAGGTCACCTAAGCAGCCTTAGGGTGGGAACCCTAAGTGCACACAGTCTTGTTCTAGTGCAAAGGCACCCTCCCATCCCCCTTGCACTGGGAAAGAGTTGAATTATGGTTTCTGGTGCTGCCACAAAGGACCACCTTTGCACCCAGCCCATGCTTGATTCAATTCAGCCTAACCGCTTATGACATGACCCATTCTTCTATGGTCTGGTTTGGCAGAGGTCAGTGCGCTTGCAGTGACAGGTTTACCCTTTTTTATATAAACCCCCACCTTTCTCCACTCTTTGCCCCGTCCTTTGGTATCTCTGACCCTCCCTTACCTATCAGTCTTCTCCCCTTCCTTCCTTGCCTTCTTCTTATTCTTAGCAACCCCTTCAAGCCTTCCTAGGGGCCTAGGGTTGTAGGTCTTGAGATGAGATGCCCCAAGAGACCTCCCTTTGTGTGCTGGAGGCAAGCCTCATCCCCTTCAGTGTGCTATGATTGTGTTTTGCTTGTTTCTACTTAGTGATGTGCTGAGTGGTTATTTTTAGGATATTTTGTTTCATATAGCCATGTATGTTATAAGCATTTAGGTAGTATTTTCATGATTTTTGCATGCTTCATTAAATATCTATGTATTTTTATCATGCAATAGTTGCCTATTTGCACTAGCTTGGTAAATCTACTATAACTCTTTGCTCTAGGTCACATATTTGCATTCTATTACTTGCACCTTGTTCATAAGAGGTATATATATAGTATTGGTTATGCAAATTTCTCTTTTTTTGCCCTGTATGAGGATGTATGGAAGCCAAAATTGACAAAAGGTGACATATTTTGCACAATTATTGCATTAGGAGTTGGCTATGTCTCACTATAATAGAAAGCTAAAATGACCCAACTAAGGCCTAAACAAAACCCCTAATAGTTGCATGTATTTTGAGTTTGTGCTCCTTGTTGAGCCCCTAAAAGATTTTTATAAAATCTATAAAATTTGTGTAAGGCTTCAATAATTTTCTACTATCAATTTGTAAAATTTGGGCTTAAGTAAAATTTCTCTAGGGGGTTATTTAGCTCTGATTTTAGGAGTGCACAGGAATGAATAGTATAACTCTAATTCCTAGTTTCGGTTTCAAAATTCATTGAGCCTAGTGTGAGAAGTGAAATTTTATGAAATTTCCCCTAGACCTTAGGTTATGTCCCAATATCATTTTTGTAAAATTGCATGGGCATTGGTTGCGTAGATAATTCAGGAGGAATTTCCAAACCACTTGGTTCAGCAAGCTCTAGAAATCCCTTGGCCAATGCCTACTATACTTAGGCCTAATTACAGGGGCTTTGAACCTTATCTTCACTGGGCTAAAGCTCACAGTGTTGGCCCTTTTAACCAAAATCATTCAGAGTCTTAAAACCCATGACAAGACTTAGGAAAACTGGTGTATGGCCTTGGAACACTAATCCCAATACCTTAGGTCAACGTTAGTGAGCTTTGTTTACCATGTTGGCCCATGAGCCAACACTTACTAATTTTTATACCAAACCATTATAGCGTCTATGTCCACCGGTCCAAATTTCAGCTAAAATGGATGCCATTTGGCTTATCCAAAAAATTGTTCGGTTAAGTCCATTCGATAAAACCCTAATTATGAGACTTTTCACTAAGTGTATTTGCAACACCAAACCGTAATTAAAGTTACCTAATCAGGCTTAACACTTCACTAAACAAAGTAATTAAATTAAGTAAGTTTTCTTAGCCATGCATGTATGGTGGCATTGCTTAGTCTTAGGTGCTAATGCAATCCAATCGTGATTCTAGTTTCATCTTCTTCTTGTTAGAATGCGCAGAGTGAGTTCATCAAGTTATGACAATGAGCTCGACTCATCTAGGTCCATAGGACTCACCTGCTTCATCTTTGCATGGCTCAAGGAGTGAGGTTTTCACCAAGTTTTAGACATAGGATGCTGTTAACAACATTTTAACCAATCCCTCCAATGCCTAGTCATTTGATGAGCTTTTCCATTACTTAGATGAGATCCCTTGATGGTTTTTAAATTGGAAGATCCAAAAAACCTATGATAAGTTTTACGGGTGAGTGGTACAATTATGTGTACAAGTATACATAACTAAGCCTATATGAGAGTGAGTGGTACAGTTATGTATGAATTACACTAGTCCTACTTTCCACCTAAAGTAGTTCAATGTAAGTAGGGTACTATGAATGGAATGTGTTTTAGGAAATTGTGGCACTATCATTGTTCAAAACCACCTAAGTTCTGTGGCAAGTGATATATAAAAAATGTGAGGGCATAAGCGTAAATATATATGTATGTAAGTATGAAGCCATTGATTTGATTTGACATATTTTATGATATTCAGCCATGTTGGCCTAAGCTTACTACCTTGTGATGTATTCTGGAAGTTTCACAATTTCTTGTGAGTATTAAGGTACTCATTTGCCAGGATTGTTTTATTAGTAGTTATTTTTGGACCTATAATCAAACTTGTTTGATTGTTGATGGTTTTCCTATATATATGTATGTATGTACTCTACTAATTGACCGACGAAGGTGTATGGATCGAGAAGCTCATGGCGGGGGATGGTACCATGTGTTTGTTTTGTGCTGAGTGTTGTATCAGATCTATGTATTTGGAATGTATGAGTTATGTATTTTAGGATTATGGGACTTACGTATTTGGGAACTATGGGGCATGCGATGTATGATGTTGCAAGCAAGTGCCCTAAAGCCTATGTTGAGGTGTTGATGGTTGACATGTTATCTGTGTGCATTATTGTTTTATAATTATTGTCGTCGTTCATAGTGTTAACTTTGGGGAAAAGTCTAACATACGTCTACAAGGTTTGTAAGCCTCAAAGCCTAGAGCATGATGAGAAGCACTTAAGGTACTCTAAACATATTTGGATACAGCTATGTGTATGTGATACATAAATGTGGACTAGAGGAGCTTACAGTTCACACCCCTTAAAGAGCCCACATGAATATGATGCCCTAGCACTTGGATATGCCTCTGTGCATTTTAATTGTGGGGTATGTGGATCAAGTAACCATGACCTAATGTTTACTTTACTACAAGATCAACGTAATCTATGAATAAGTTACCTTACTCAAAGGTTGAAATTAAGTATAAGAACCGCATCATACATCTGCATTATCAAAAGCTTAACCTCCTAGCTGCATTGGGGGTGTTGCCTGTGTAGTATGAAGTGATCACTGCATCTGTAAATTCATCTTCTTTGTCATCAAAGAAGTGCTGCCTTTTCCATGACTTGATTGCACATATTAGGAGTCTTAAGTGTAAGAGCCTTCTTATAGCAGTATCATCAATAAGCATTGTATGAAAACTCAGTAAAGTTACTGTCTTAAGTCTCCTTAAGTGTTGAGATTTACTTGTGTAAAGTTTGTATACTGGTAATCCAACGAATAGGTTTCCAAATTATAACATCAAGATTCAATTTGTTCTTTTGGTCAAATTGACGTGTTATAGTGTGATTGCCATTATTTTATTATTATATTACTGTTGTATAGAATGGTAACTTTGGGGCAAATGCTAACAATCCTTTACAGGGTGCATAAGCCTCAATGTCTCGTAACTGATGTGGAAAAATTCAAAGCAAACTAAACATATTTGGTTGTAGCTGTGTGTGTATATTGAAGTAATATGGATTAGAATAGCTTATAGTTCATGTCAATTGAAGAATCCATATAAAAATCAAGTGTTCAGGAATAATGCCCACGAACTTGCAGAATAGCTATGTTGTGTTTAAATTACTGTTGTCTAAAATGTGGAATAGGTAACCATGACCTAGTGTATCCTTTGCTATCAGCTCAATATCATCAAGAATAAGATACCCAACTCAAACATTTGAACCAAGTATAAGAATTGGATCAAGCATTTGTAGCGTCAAAGTCTTAACCTCCTAGTGGCAAGGGGATGTTGCCTTTGTTATAGCTAAGATTGATCATATGCATTTGCAAAGTCACACTCTTAGTTCCAGAGGACGTATTATCTCTCTTATGGCTTAGAGTGCACATATCAAGATCCCTTACGAATCATCCTATAACATTCATGATCAGCATACATTGTATGATATCCCTGTTAGGTCTCCCATCTTAAGCCTCCTTGAGGGTTGAGATCAGCTTCTGTGATGTTAGTCCCAATCAATAGCCCAACAAATAACATTTCGAGTTATAAGATCATAATTGACCTATGTCTAGGCTGAATTGTGGTGTTACAACTTGTTGTCAAAGCCCACTTCTTGGAATGTTAAGATGGTTAACCTTTGAAATGTGTGGTTAGTGTGCATGGTATTTGATATGTGTGGTATGCTGTGGTATTTTATATATGAGTCCTATGGCATCTTCACGAGTTGACTCATAGCCTAGCAGGTAGGTATGTTTTTGCTATGTAGTGTTGTTTTATGCCCTATGTGTGATCTATTTTGTCTAATCCATATTAGTAGGCTTTTGTGAGTATTAGTGAAATGGCTGGTCATCCTCGTAGAGATAGATTCCTACTCAGACATAGATCTCCACTAGCACAAGCAAGTGTTAGGCAATCCGCCTTGCCCACATGTGATGCGACAGCCCTCAGGTCAACCTGATCAATGTTATGTGACTTATAGCAGACTCTCTGAGAGGAGTAGTTGAGATCGAAGGAGGATCAACAACAGTCTCGTCAGGATTTGAGCAGATTGTTGGAGACAATCCAAATGTGTCAGTGGTAGTGGTGAGATTGGAGAAGAGGCTAGTAGAGGCTGCAACTCCCATTATGACATATGAGCTAGAGAGAATACCAACCCACCACAACCAGTTCTACCATTCCCCATGTTACGACATCACCACCCGTAGTTGGAATGTATGATATATTGACACCTAGGATGCATATGGGAGTCCAACTCGCTGGGCAAGCAATTAGTGAGCAGCGGAGACTGCGTGCCCGAGGGAGTTTGTGGTTGGCGAGGGTTCCAACATTGAGGGATACATGTCAAAGAGAGATGAGATGTCAACCATTTCTTAAAAAATGGTGGACAGTTGTTCTACAAGAGCATAAATCCAGAGGTGGTTCTCAAGTGGGCCAATACAACAAGAGGAGTGCCCACTCACATGGTATGTCCACCCAAGCTTTGGGTATGTGTGGCTACTTGAGTGATGCAATGAATGGGCAAGATTTGGTGTGAGTCTAACAACGCTGCATACCTAGGGAGCAAATCTTTAGAGTAGATTATCTGGGATGAGTTTTTGAACGTGCTCTAATTGCAATTTTTCTCCTCCACCGTTGAAGCCAGAAGAAGAAATTCTTGGCTTTGGAATAGAGGGAGGGTATGTCACTGGCTAAGTACCAGGTGAGGTTTCTGACCCTAGAGAGGTTTGCACCTACCTGGCATCTTCTACAGTGAGAGAGAGAGGACTGCCTAATTTGTATTTGGACTAAGGATCAGCATTACATCTGTTGTATCCACCTTCGCTTATGGTACCTTGGCTGAGGTACTCATGAGGGCACTCCAGTGCAAGCATGCCCATGATTCTCATCACTAGGCTAGAGGTAGTATCCAATGTAATAATTCATACTTTTATTATTATTACTCAATTTCTATTTTCTCTCTTGAGTAAATACCATTATTAGACTCTTTATTTTTCATCCCATAAATTTTTTCTTTGTATATTCAGCCCATGGTTGGGAATAATTTGTTAAGTTAAATATCATGGAATATGTAAAGTTATGATGAACAAGCTGGACACGATCACATGTAAACCAAGTCTATATCACATACAAGATTTTTTTCATGTTTTTTAGTCATTTAGGAAGCCTCACACTCGACATAGTTTTCCTGATGTAGTGTAGACTAGTACATTGCAGTACTTTAAAACACCACTTGACCAACCCAATGGACCCTTAGGGGTGGACCTAGGCTTTCCCATCGAAGTCTTTGCATTTCAATCCCCATAGTTGGCAATGACCCTAAGGTCCAGCCAAATGATTCCAGCATGGGTGGTTCTACTAGCCAAACCAATAGAGAGCTAGTGAGCTTGGTTAGCGTTTGATAAGCCCATTTTGTGTTGGTCCATCCAACTGTCTGCCACCATATTTTGAGGGAGAGCTACCGTCTAGGTTACAACGCAGCAGCTTTAATCTTGTTAGCTTAGTTGCTCCAACAGTTGAGTCCTCTAGTCACAATCAATGCGAAAAAATTTTGGGATGAAATTTTTATAAGAAGGAGAGAATGTAAAACCCCAACTTCAGGTTAGGGTTTTACCCACTTATTGCCTTGCCTGGTTTGGGTCAATCTTGAGTCTATTCAAGTCAATTTAGCTTTTAGACCATAAGTATGGTGCCTAGATGGTCATGTGAGCTTGTTATGAAGGCTAGATATGCCCGATATACAGATGATAGCTTCAGTTATGCAGCATCATAGCATGAGTTAACAACATATACTCGAGGTATATGTTTTTTATTGTGTTAGCTCTGAGGCTTAGGGCTAAATCTAAGTCATTGCAGCATTTGTTATCTGTTTGGGGGTTTTTCCTATTTTACATGCATCTAAAGGACTTCCAACGACCGAATTGCCATATGGGTATTGTCTGATATAAGTTTCAGATCTTCACCGAATTGAGTTTAAAATTTCAAGATCTATTTAGCTTTCTTACCTCAATTTTCATCTGTAGAGTCTTCGTTAGGCATTAAGTGAATTTCAACTTTTGACGGCATTGATCCAAGCTTTCTGTATATATATATATATATATATATATATATATATATATTATTATATATACACTCTAGATGGACCCAACTAGGCCCACAGTCAACTATATGACCATATCACACAAAGTGGAAAGTTCTGACCTGTCCATGTTAGCTCTAGCATCCTCCCAAATTTCTTGGAATTTCTCCCAAGTTTTTGTAGCTTTTATACCCTAGTGCCACTGTTGGTGAGACTCTAGCCATCCCTCGGCCACCAAACCACTGCCATCGTATGCCCTCATGGCATGTTGTCCATCCAGACCCACCTCTGGCTCTAGCGCCACCACAGGCGCCACCAACGAAGCCATTTTGTACACCAAATCCCATTGTCACCTCCAACAAGGCTGATCACCTAGGCAACTTCCACTCACCATCCGCTTTTCACCATTCATGGCATATCAAGACTCCCTATGTTTTGATGTTACTCATGCGCCTATAATTTATCTACCTAATTATTTCATGAGTATGTAATTTGTTATTTATTATTGTTTTGATGTTACTCATGCACCTATTATTTTTATTTTGGGCTCTTTTATTTATTTGACTTGTTTATTTATTTATTTGTTTATTGGTTATTTATTGTTTTTTTATGTCTCGATTTGCACGCCGAATGCTTATTTATTTATTTTCTTTGCATTGCCTTTACTTGAGTTGTTGTTCTTGTTGACATGAGAAGACATCACAACCATGCATCATATAAAGTTGTCAGTCTTTTATTGAGTAGTGGGTTTTGATGTACATTCCTAAGAATGAGCTCACCGTAGATGTGCTGATACACTTAGAACTTGGGCCTCACATTAGGGCTCTTCTCATCTTGATCACCCTACTCTATTGTGGTTTGATTTCCAAATCGAAGGATGTATTGAGTGATTGTTTTTTCGAACCCTACTTAGCACGGGCCATCTAGACATATTTTACTCCCGTGATTAATAACCCTTAAGCATGTGATTCTTTGTGTTATTTTTGAACTTATCTCCACCTCATGTTGCCTTCGAACCTACTTATATGATTTCCTTTCTAGCCCTATATATAGTTTTCATTGAATTTTAGTGAACCAAGAGTTGGTAGATTTGACCTTGCATGTACTATGAGCGGGCACATATGTAGGTCAGAATGGGCTCTAGATAAGTGAGAAAATTGTTCTATTCCCAAGGGATCTTGACATCTCTACATCTTGATCTTCCTCACAGCCAAAGGGGAGTGGAATAGATGGGTATTATTGTGTACAACGCATGTCTAAACAATGGTATTAGAGGGTACTGAAGACAACTGCTTGTGAGTACTCGACCTTTGTGTTTTGGGCCAGGAGTTAATTGGATGTATGGAGGGGCTTAGGATATGTGCTTTTTTTCCAAGAGTGGGGTCAATTATTGTCAAGGGAGGCACTTGCCAAGAGTAGCACAACACTAGTTTAGTTCAGGATGTTATGTAGTCTACACGTTGATGGCTCTTCACTAAATGCCCTTTGAGTGTCCCCATGGAGTTATATATTGGTTTTCCTTCCTCGTGGAAGTTAGATTCTACTTGCTAGTTTATATTAGCTATTTTATGGGCAAATAACACTTGTTGCTGACGATTTTACTATTATATATGTAGGTATTATGTTATTATTGTTTGGTCGGATTTGGTGGATGGATAGATAGTTGTTACACACATTTGTGCTTAGCACATCATTGCTTTCTTTTGTTCTTTTGTCTATGTTTGATGCATGTTCATGTATATAATTCAATGTATTATAATGTATGCTCTAACTAGCTTTTGTAGTAGCAGAATAGACATGCAATCAAGTTTCTCTATGAGACATTCAAATTTTAGTTCAGCAGTTATTTTGATGTGTTTACTCCCTTATTGTATCTATTTATATTTTGGTTCTTGTTTTGTGATGAGTATTCACATAACATCTCATTTCACGTAGCTTATTATTAGGTTGTTACATGCATCCATTCATCCTTTATTATTGTGTGTTGGCTGCACATTTAATAGTGTCTTCCTTTCTCAAGACGTCAAGAGTGTTGCTTAGGTTTATTTCTCATTCGAGTCTTTTAAATTAATCAATTTAGACGTGACTTAACTCGATCACAACAATTCTGATCCGGTTCATAGGTTAATCAAATTTGGGGTGTTACACATGTAGGGGTGTCTAGGGGTAGTTTAGTATTTTAGAATTAATTGGATGATGAGTAGAAAGTATGGGATGTATATAGGCCTAGAAGGCGTCAATCTCTTTCTCATTTTACAACCCTAGTCAACCTCTATCTCTACTTGGGCGTCTATCTCTTTCTTCACTCTCTCTCTATCCATCGTCCCTCTCTTGTTGCCTACTTTAGCACTTAGGGTTCTCTCT